>NDGM011217072.1:1439-11706 GCA_002564305.1 Octomys mimax
TGTTTTGCCAAGCTTGTTCCAAGTAGGTGCTTTAGACCACTGAGCCATCTCACCAGCCCCGTAGATATATTTTTTTAAAGTTTCAACAATCCAGAAATAAGCAGAACAAGAGAAAACAAAGCAGACATGGTCCCTACTTTCATAGTAACAATCGAAAAAGCAGACCAGTATTGACATTTTATGATAAAATTCCTAAAAATTATGCAAAAGCTCATAAAGTGATCAAAGTTTACTTAAAGCTCTGACTTGTATCTAGATAAGTTACCTATGCTCACTTTTCTCGCTGAAATCAAAGCTGTGACATTGACTAACACTCACGACCCATGAACTCAGTAATGGTCTCTATAGGATGATGAGTTTCATTTGCAAGGAAGAGCAGGTTTGGGGAAGGACACCCCAAGAAGATGGAGCAGCTCAAGTAAAGAAAACAGGGCAAGAGATGTTGGATGATGAGAACTGAAGGTTAGAACTCTGGAGTGGTAAGCAGAAAGCAGCAAGCTACCAGAGCAGGGGTTAGAGGAGCATGTGCCAGGCCTTGCCGGCTGCAGTTACAGGCTGGGATTTTGTTCTAAAGAGCAGTGAGAAGCTTCAG
The DNA here is from genome assembly GCA_002564305.1 of Octomys mimax. Taxonomy (NCBI): domain Eukaryota; kingdom Metazoa; phylum Chordata; class Mammalia; order Rodentia; family Octodontidae; genus Octomys; species Octomys mimax. The sequence goes on from NDGM011217072.1 coordinate 2,032, forward strand.
GAGTCATGCATAGGAAAAGCAAAGGGTTACTCAAGAGAACCTGGCTTCCTCACCCGGGAAGAGGTTCCTGGTACATCCATACATATGTACCTGCAGGGTTTGGCAGAGCAGGCCACAGAAAAACAAGTAAGAAACTCCCAGGCAAGAGCCAGCTTAGCCATTCCTGCGACAGCTGATTGGTGAGCTCCACTGTGCAGAAATGTGTGCAAATCTGGATTCCATCTACCAGTCAGATGCCTTATCTACAAGGTGACAGCCAAAGTTGGATCTTTGGCCTAAGGGGAGAATTAAAAGGTGTTTATGTTTCAGAAGTAATCACAGTCAGACATCTCAAAATTAAAATTCTTTGTCAATCCATCCATATTTATGAATCTGTAAAGTTTCCAACAGACCCATTCCACAATTTGCATGCATTGCAGGTTGAGAGACGTTTGACCCTGGAGATAGCATCTCTTTGTGGAAGTGTTTCTTACTTTATGAACAGTTTATTTAAAGCTCTGACTTCTCTCTAGATATGTCACCTATGCTCACCTTTTTCACTAGATCAAACAGAGCAAGGTTTCTTGGTGTAAACTTTGTGGGGTTATAAAAAGAAAACCACAGGTGCTCATAGACTCAACTCCCCAAATCCATGAGCTGATAAACCTTGGGTGTTATTATACTACAGCACTTTAAGTTTGGGAAAATTGTGCCAGGGAGATGGCTCAGTAGAATAAGTGCTTCCCTTGCAAGCGCAAGGGCCTGAGTTCAATCCCCAATTTTGCCAAAAAAATAAAATAAAATAAAAATTTGGGAAAATGGCAAAATATGACTTCAGAATAAAAGGTTTCTAGTTTTTCTATCAACTCATCATATGAACTTGATCAGGTCTTTTTCATTTTCAAAAGCCTTAATTTTCTTATGTGCAAAATAGTCATATTTGTGTACATGTGTATATACTTACATGCATGCATGTGCAAATATTTGTACACACAGGAACTGCACACACATGCATGCATATGCATGTGTGTGTGTGTGTGGCTATTTGTGTATGTATGAAATGCATGTGTGTATGTGTGCATGTGTGTACACGCGCCCATGTGTGTGTGTGCACACAAAGGTGATGTTATCTGGAATCAAATGTAAGGCATGGATTGGTGGGTGTGTTATTAACCAAGAGAATGCTTTTGAGACAAACCTGTAGGAGAGGTACGCAAGACAGGAAAAGGGAAAGTGCTGAACAAGGGTGTGGTCTCAGGGAAGTCTTGCCTTAGCCCCGCCCATGGGAGGAGCATGAACAGAGCAGAAACATCACATCAAATCTGCATCTCAGGATAGCCCCCACGTTGAGGGGCTAAGAGCCTCAGCAATTCTTACTGTATTATCATGTACTAGCAGACTCCTAAGGTGGAAGGGATAGCTTTCCCTGGGTGAAGAGGCTACTGTCAGGTGATGGTAACACTTTGGGGAAGAAGCCCTTCCATGAACTCTCAGGGGCTGATGTTTACAGCCATTGAGGAATAAATGCACTGGCCCACACAGGAGAGCAGGACAAGGTCCCAGCACATAAGACAGGAGTCTATCTACCTGAATAAGAATGCATACACACAAACACATATGGTGATGTGGAGAAGGAAGAAGATGCAGAGGGAAAAGAGGAAAATTGACTTTTAAGTCGTCCATTGGCTGACAAGATTATTTTAAGAACAAGCAACATTCAGGGAAGAGCGTGCTCGCAAAGCCCACCTCCTTCAGCCCCAAATCAGCCATGCATCTTCCTGACTCAATGTAGCCAGTTCCTCTGCCTTGCTCCCCTCACACCACTGAGATTAAATGTGACTGCAAGGCAATCATCAGCTGCCTCCTGTGCAGAAGAGTCCTGGGCCTGGCTCCTGCTCTGACTGCGCATCAAGCTCAGTCATCATGCGGAACACAATGTGGAGCCTGGAGCAACACCCTGTGCCCCAGCACCTGCTTTGGGATCCAATAAGTTTAGACAAGTTCGCTTCTGACACATGTGGCCCTTGGAAAACTCAGGATCTCTCTAAATCCTGCTTTCTTCTCCTGTAAGTGCAAGTGAAGCCACTAACCTCAAGTTTCACTGCACAGGAGAAAGTGTTTATAAAACGATAGTTCTGCCTAACTTAATAGTCATGTTGTCTGCAAGCAGCACCTCCTGGTTGAATATGCTCTGTAACACCCTTGAAACCTCAGGACTCCACCAAAGAAAGAATGACTTTACTTCAATTTAAAGGAATGCTTAAGACTTGCACCAAAAGACTCTATCCTCTAACACTGTAGAAAGGAAACACAAAAACAGGAGAGAAAAAACAAACCCCAGGCTGTGAGCCAAATGCCCTGGTAGTAGCTGGATGCAGCAAAGAAAGCTGAAATATTTTTAGCCTCTATTTGGGTATTCTGATTTCCGGTATAAGTCCCTGAGTTACAGTGTCTAGAATCATATCCTGCCTTCCCCTCTTACCCAAGCCAGACAGGAATTCTCAGGCTTTTAGGTATGCCAGCCTGCAACTGGCTCTGAGTTCAGCAGCCATGAAAGTCTTCACTTGTGCTGAGGGATAGTCTCTAAATTCTCCACTCACCAGGCTGCTCCACTGTTTTCTGGTCCCGTTGGCATTTAGTACAAAGCCCCATCACCATTTTGCTGTTGCTTTTAGAACGACACTGCCAAACACGATTTCACCTTCACAGTATACACACTGGGCTAAAGAAGTACATAACTTATTCTGGTTACCTATTGCAGTATAAGAAGCTGGTTCAAAACTCGGGGACTAAGAACAGTCACTTTATTATTTTTCATGGTTCTAGGGGCTGAAATGATTTAGCTGGGTGCTTCTTCTGCTGGGCTTTTTGGAGCCTTTCGTGCTATTGAAGATGGCAGCTTGGGTTGGTGCCATCTTGAAGTTTAACATGTATGTCGGCTAGAGTCTAAGACCAACACCTGTCCAAGAGGCTAACCTGAAAGAGCAGCCAGATGTCTTATACGGCGGCTCAAGGATACCAAAGGAAAAGAACTGTAGAAACTGTCATATCTTCATGCCTGGCTTCCAAACTGCTAAGGAATCATTTTATGCTCATTATATTAGTCAAAACAGTCATTGGTGTAGCTTGGCTTCCAGGCAAAAGAAGATAATCTCTACCTCTTGAAGGAAAGTACCACGCACATGTACAGGGAGAAGCAGATTAGCAAAGGACAGCCATTCACATGGAGCCCAAAGCTGACGTGTGCGTTAAAAGCATTGTAAAATCTAGGGTTGCGTGTAATTTGATATTTTTCCCCACATGAAAGAGCACACATTCCAAGAAGCCAAATGTACAGTTCTCATAAGGGCCCCCAGTTTATATCACTGTCATCTTTCATGCAAATTACTTGAGAAATGCTGGTTTCTGTCAAGTTGGAACTTTGTGCTGTTAATCCTACAACCTAAAGAAAACTCTTTCCCAAAGGTGAAAAAAAAATACATTGAAGAATGGAGTGAATGGATTGCTAGTCACCCCAAAGGTTATGTTCCTAATGCCTGGAGCTTCTAAATGTGATCTGATGGGGAAAAGAGTCTTTGCATATTAATTAAGGATCTCCAGATGAGGTCATCCTGAATGTAAGGTAGACGCTAGATCCAGGGACAGGTATCCTTATAAGAAGTGCATGAGGCAGAGGGACAAAGGGGGATGGAAAGCAAAGAGTGAACAGCTAAATCTGTATTTCAGGGAGCACCAGGAATTTTCCACAGGCAGAAGCTTAGAGAGAACCGTAGATGAGTAGCTCTCTCTTGCTCACTCACTTTCACTCTCTCTCTCTCTTTCTCTCAGTTTGCAAAGAGACAGACTTTAATTTTGAGTCTCTGGTTTCTAGAGTCATGAGAGGTAGATTTGCATAGTATTAAGGTACCAAATTTGTGGTAATTTATTTCGGAAGCTCTAGGAAAGGAATGCAATGTATACATGCATTTTTCACACTAACCTGATTTTCTGCTAATGGTTAAGGGACCTACATTGAGGAAGAGAAGGTTAAGGATAGAATCTTGTGATAGTAAATTTTGTCATCTATCTGCAGAGTTCAACTTAAATCAAGCTTGATTCGTCCATTGGCCATGGGCCTGGGACTGAGGTGATAACTACCATCTATGTACAAAGGCGATTGCTGGGTACCTGCCAGCAGTGGGGCTTCAGGAAGCCAAAGAGTAGTTATGCTTATGTGTGTGTGAAAGAGAGAGGGTATGTCTTGGGGTTCTGTACTGGAAGTCTGGATGACTCACAGAGTGGAATCACTTGGCCTAACAATGGAAGCAACTACACCCAAGCAGCGAACTCTAAGAAGCTTGTCCTAGAAAGGAGGATCTCTGCAAAAGGAGCCCTTAAGTAGGGTATCATTTGCCCAAGTTTGAGTAGCAATGTGCACATGAAGGGAGGGTGATGCCATGGGATAAGGAAGGGGAGGACAGAGCCAAGCCATGAATCTCATATTTTAAGACAATGAAAACAAAACAAGAAAATCTCTGGAGGGGCTGGGCACCTCCATTTAGTGCCCTTTACCCCTGTTCTTTCCACTACTTCTTTTCCCATGACCTCATCAGCCAACATTGTTGGCTGATAAATGAGCTGGGAGTGACAGAAATCAGTGACCCAACATTCATGCACAACCATGAGGACAAGCTCAGCAGATGGAGGCACACACTGTGCATGCAAACACATCACCCCACAAGGGAAGCAGAGGGAACGGGTCCAGGAGGCTCCTTCCCCGGTACGGTTAATTTTCTATCTGAAAATCTCTGTACTTTCTGAGGTTCAAAACATTCCTGATAAGAAGTTCTGCTGCTCTGTAGAATGTCTCTTGTCATACATTTCTAGGCCTGAAAAGGGTCTTGGAATTCTCAGAGTCCAATTACCTTTCCCAAAGGGAGCACTAAAGGGGGATCAAGTAATGAAAAATGATTATGTATTTCTGAATCTTCAGTGATAAGAAAAGGTCCAAAGGTGATAAGATGACCATGGATTTTCTCTCTGAAAATGACATTTCTAGATGCCTTTCCTACCTGCCCCAACTAAAATAGCAAACAAATCATACTGCACCCAGATTTCATCTTCATTGTATATTTGTAACTGCCAAACAGTATATGTCTAGTCACCTATTGTCTGCCTTTCTGCAAAATGTACACTCCACAAAGTTAAGGACTTTGTCTACCTTATTCACTGTCATAGACCCTTAAGTAATACTGCATACACAGTAGACACTAACCAAATATATGTCCAGTTAATGAACTAACATCGGTTTGATTCTTATTAAGTAGAAGGCACTATAGTGTCATTTATGAAGTTCTACAAGGTAAATATGAGAAATTTCCCTGAACAAGACTGCTGTACACATGAAAATTTATGATGCTAAAAAAAAAAAAAAAATCAAAAGGGCATTCATTGAGAGCATAGGAGAGGATCCCATGACAGATTTTATGAATTTGAATGCTACCCACGAAAGTTAGGAGATCTGATTCAGGCAAAACTCTTGTGGGCCCTGAAATCAGACTCCTCCGTTCTGCAACCTTGGGGAACTTGTACTCTGTGGAACGGAGCCTCTTCATCTGTAGCCACTCTGGAGGAGGCATGAATGAAAGGATGGGCTGTAAGCATCAATTCCTTTATTGTCTCCAGTTGTATTTTTTATTAGTACACGTTAGCTCAATAAATGGACACGTCTGTCATAACCCCTCTCAATTCTCCTTTACCTTCCCTGTCTATTCTTTCTATCTCTTGGTTTCTTTCCTGTCTGCAAAAGATCTAGCTCCCTGCTTTCTATTATTTATTTATTTATTTTGCTTTCTATTATTTATATTTTATTTGTTTTTTATTAATATTTTGGCTTTCTCATATGAAAGAAACCATGCAACATTGAGGTTTGTGGATCTGACTTATTTTACTTAACATTATACTCCCAAAGTACCTCCATTTTTCTAAAACACAAGAATAAAAAGCTGGATGGCCCATAGCCACACTGTCAGATATCAAGATCTGCAAGGATGTTCTTCATGGAATTAACTATAAGAAAGATGAATGTGGAAACCCAGCTGGAAACTATTTAGAATGTTTTGTGTTGAACTAATTCCAGACCTAAATATGGCAAGAGGTGTTGAGCTTTCATTTACCTCCCAGCCAACAGTTTCTAATATTTGAAAAGTCTCTTTTCTCTGGTGCTCTGAAATTTAACTGAGTTGCTTATAGTTATGGGTGATTGTTTTTTCACTCTATGCTGTGTCTCATGTATGTATTTATCAGTTATTTATTTTATTATTTCCCTGTTTCCACTCTCTGTTCTCTTTTTGACTATTCCTCCTATCTTTACCTCTGTGTCTTTGAATTAATACTTCATGATTTCTCTTTAGATTTTGCTTTACACTCTTAGGGATTACTTTAAATGTATTTCCCCACATTAAAAAATATTTCCTTCCTTATGGAAATAATAGTTTTAATTTAGACAGCACTTATGCTGACAGTAGTGACATTTTAAGCTAGAGAAATCTGGGTTGTGGGGATGTCTTGTGTGTAGTTGGATTACCAAATATCCAACGAAGGCAAAATTGCCTCTAGTTCAAAATCATTGGTTTAAAAGAACTCAAAAAAAAAAAAAGTTTTCTCTGATGTCATCTTCTTTATGGCAACCTATATCTTTTCATTGTTTGCTGTGATCTCAGCCACTAATGTAATTAGGCTTGGTTGAAGTCCTTTGTTCTTTCATGGCTCACTTCTGTCATTCACAGTCAAGTGTTCTATTTCTCCATGTTCTTTGCCTCCACCAACAGCTGATCTCCCTCTCATATCTGCTAGACTTGATAGTTTATACACTTTCACAACTGCAAGTCTTTGTCAGTTAGCATAAGGCACCAAAAGTAGTGTCTGAGCCCTTCAACTTGGTCTGACTCCCAACCCCCAAAAGACATCCACCCTCAATAAATATTGGCTCAGGAACTCTTAGCTCTGAGCAGGGCCTATGAGGCTGCAGGCTTTATCACTTAAGGATGGACTAGCCCAAAGCAGACAACAGATCGGCTGCTCACGGTTTCCCATGCACCCACAATCTTAGATATTTCAATACTTATCCCGATACCTGCATCTTCTCCGAATCTCACCCCCCTACAACCTACTGAATCCAAGTCATCTGTGCTTTTGAGGCTCTGGGAAAAAATAATCCATGTTATGACTTAAATTTAAAATGCCCTCAAAGCCTCAGGTGTCTGGAAAGTGATTGGATCTTGGGGACGCTACACAGAGCATGCTACACACAGGAGGCAGGGCCTGGTGGAAGCGGTGGAGGCAGATCAGTGGAGGAGGCCTGGAAAGATAAGACTGCGCTCCCCGGATCGCCCCTTTGTTCTCTGCTTCCTGGCTGCCATGACCTGAGTAGCGTTCTTCCTACAAGGTCCTTCCACCATTCCATTTCTGTTTTGTAGCCAACCAACAGGAACTGTAGCTGTGCATTATGGGTATCAAGAATTGTGTCTTGGGGCCGGAGAGATGGCTCAGTAGAGTAAGCGCTTGACTGGCAAGTGCAAGGGCCTGAGTTCAATCCTCAGTTCCGGAAAAAAAAAAAAAAATTGTGTCTTAACAATGAAGAAAGTGACTAAGACAGATTTTCATACCAGGAGTGAGGCCATCACTGTGATCCTCAGACCATGTGGATGAAAACATCTTGGAAGTGATTCATACAGGAGTTTGGAAAGGTTTGCAGATGCTGACTAGAAAAATGCTACAATGCTGTAAGCCAGGCTTGATGGGGGATTCTGGGAAGAGCTCAGCAGACCAGAGTGTTCATAAACATGAAGACAGTACTGACCAGGCTCAAGAGTCTCCTACTGGGAACAAGGAAACTATTCACACTTGGACTTAAGACCTTGTATATGATGCTCTGTAATAAAATTTGTCTATATTTCACTGTTTCCCTGAGACTTCTGGAGACTAAGATTAAGGGTGCCAGACTAATTACTCTGGTGGAGGAAATTTCAAAACAATCCAATATTTGGACTTTGATATGAATACTGCTGGAGGCCTTTAGCCAGGTTTATACTGAAAAGCAAAAGCAAAATGCCCACTTAAAAAGTTTTCATATTTCTGAGAAAGGAAGGACCTACAAAGTTGGAACAAAGGCAAGCTTGGTTGTTAAAAAGATGAGCATTAAAAAAAGTAAAGGGTTTTGCATCAGGGCAATAAGAAAGATATCTTGAGAGCATCTTAGAAATTAGCAAGACCCTACTCATCACTGCCTCAAGGTTTTAAAAATGTAATGATAAACCCATTTGAAAGACTTTTTCTTAAGAAGAGAGTATAGGGCAGCCTGCTCAAAAAGGGCCACCTAGGAAGTTGGTTTCCTGGGATTCATTTCACAGTACTTGACCATTCAAAAACCTAGAAGCCTCTGCAGCCATAGTTCAAGGGGACCCAGCTATTGCTTAAGCTGGAGGCAAACCTTGGTATCATCCATGTGGTGTTGGATTTTAAGGCATATAGAATTAAGAGCCATAGGTTGAGAAAGGCTTCCACACAGGTTTAAGAAGAAGGCTTGGGAAATAAGATGTTGTGCCCCTAAGAAAGCAGGGCATGAAGCTGAAAGCACAGTGGAGATCTGGGAAGATGGGTAAGCAAGGAATGTGGAATACCTTCTGAAGAATCCTGTAAGCAAATCCATAAGAAAAGCAATGAATGCTGCAGCTGACAATGCTCTAGGTGCAGGGCCGCCCAAGCCCTTGGAAGTTCGTATCTCACTACAACCTGCCCCAGTGGCTGGACAAATGCAGGGTTTTATGTTTTCTTTTATAGGTTTTGACTTGACTTGGGTCTGATTACTTGCTATCCCATATTTTTTCCTTTTGCAATGGGAATGCTTACCTTGTGCCATTGTACCTCTGCAGCAAACTTCTTTGGATTTTTACAGGTGATCATAGCTAAGAGTTTGCCTTAAGTTTCAGAAGAGACTTTGGACTTGGACTTCTCAGCATTGCTTAAGTGTAGCTGACTCTTAAATATGAACTATATACATTTTGCATAAAGAGATAAGCATGAGTCTTTGGGGTGCAGGAACAGAATGCTGTGATTTGGATCTAAAATGGCATTAAACCTGTTGTGTGTTGCTAGGTGCTTGGACAACGATGAATGTGTGAAAACTTTTGTTAGTAGGTGGGGCCTCTCCCTTCTTGGCTCCTCCCTTTGCCCTGTGCTTCCTGGCTGCCGTGATATGAGCAGCCACCTTCCTCCAAGGCCCTTCTACCTTACCATTTCTCTCTTGAAGCCAACCAATCATGGACTGTAACCATGAGCCAAAATAAACCTGATCTCCTTTAAGTGGCAGGTGTCAGGTATTTGTCCCAGCAAAGAGAAAGTGAGTAAGAATTCCCCACTCATTTCTGTCTATTACTGCCTGGCCTTCAATGTATTCTGGTATTTTTGGACAGATAAGTCTGTTGTAGGGTACCTTCCTCCAAAGTCCTTCAGGAGGTGACTGATTGAATAAAATATTTATGTTCATAATGAAAAGCAGCAAATACTAATGTACTCAGTAACTGCAAAGCCTATCAAAGGAATCATGTTGAGTGAAATAAAAGCTGATCTCAAAGTCTTACATACAGTGTCGTTCAATTTATAATATACTCTTGGATATATAGTTACAAATGGTCCTTCATTTATATCCCCTTTTTT
>NDGM011217081.1:2786-15214 GCA_002564305.1 Octomys mimax
ATAAGGGCTTCCCTGGCAAGCACAAGGGCCTGAGTTCAATCCCCGGTTCCGCAAAAAAAAAAAGAAAAAAAAAATTCACTCTCTTGTGCAACAGCTCTTAAGATTCACACAAAGCCCATTGTTAACCATTAGCAGGCAGCAATACAAAAAAAAAAAAAAAATTTGTGAGAGAACTTGAAGTTTTAGGACCTGCCAAATAGCTCAGTGAATTAAAGCACCTGCTTAGGCAGATGTAGCAGCCGGGGGTCAATAACCAGCCTGCCTTGCGGGGCCCCACGCCAAGGGTGTGCTGAGATGGTGATTGAGATTGGGCGTGGTGGCACTCGCCTGTAATTCCAGCACTTTGGGCAGCTGAAAACAGGCAGATCTCTATGAGTCTGATCTACAAAGTGAGACCCTGTACACCCTGTAGACCCTTACTAAAATAAATAAATAAAATAAAATGTCATATAAAACAAAAGTGTTAAAGTTCTATACATCATTAAATAAAAAAGAAAATGTTGCATCCATAAGTTTTTAATTTTTTTTCTGTTAGGATGCTTTTTTGGCAAGTAATGTAAATATTATCTAAAATAATCAAGTAATAAAGAGGCTTTTAAAAATATCTTCCTAAATGAGGTTAGTAGTTCCAGGAAAATTGGCTGCTATGTGGGATAAAGCCACAGCAACCTCGTATCACAGCATCATCACTATTAATGCAATGCTAGAAATGAACTTAATGGGATACAGTCAGTAATGTGGTTTACTATACAAAACTTAATATTTTAATGGCAAAATATAACTATAATGAGACATCCTTTATATCTTTACTAATGCATGTGTGATAAAATATTAATGAAATGCTATTATCTCATTAGATTTCTAAAATTAAACATTGGTCTTTTAACAAATTAAATGTAACTAAGTCTGGGAATCTATGAACAATACATTTCTGATTTTGTTTATAATAAAAGATGAATATTTATCCTACAATGTTATTTTAAATCCTTAATTTATATATACAAAAGCATGGTATATTCCGTTTTGAATTTCTGGAATGACAGATATTGATAATATTTCTTTTCCTTATTAATTATTTTGAAATAATTATAATTCCAACCAAAAGAGAGTGAGAGTAAACTAATGAATTATTACATGTGTCTACTTTTATCTTACCTTTTTTTAAATTTATAGTATATATACACTTGATTATATTTCTACAAATTTATAAATATAGTGTATATGAAGGTCTTACTTTTATTACATATATTTTTATCAGAAGAAATAAGTCCCATTGTTGAAAAATCAGGAAGGTTAAAGTCTGCTGAAGATTAGACTTTACACACACGCACACATACACACAGACACACACACACACACACACACACACACACACACATGCACGCACACAACTGCATTCTGGGTTTGTAAGGAAAATAATTTAATACAGGACACATAATTTATATGATTACTTTATAGGAGTCACCCAAAGAGTCAAGTTTAAAACAATCTGTCCACACACTAAAGACCAAAGACTCCAGCTGAGGACGTGGGTCCCAGGGCACTGTCTTGTGTGAGTCCAGCTGAAGACCTTGAGCCCATAAGTATGCCCCCCATGAGCCCACCTGGAGGCCATAAGCCCACAATATTGTCTCATGCAAATCTATTTCAAGGATCTGGGCTGGAAAGTCCCCAAGGTCAGTGGTGGAAGCTAGAAATTCTGTGCCAGCGGGACGAAGAATCTGTGCCATCAGGCTGAGGGAAGGAAGCAACACTCTAAGATCAGAACCCTCCCAAAAAGCAGTGTGGCCATCCTCAGAAACAACAAGGTTCTAAGCTCCTCTGATGAGGAGGATAGCGGAGTTCATACTAGGAAAGCCAGCCTCACAAATTCCTCCAGAAGAACCAACAAGCCCCAAGAGAATCAATGTCTCCCAATATCTCTTCTTCTTTTTCTCCAGTTCTACTTTTAATTTTGATGGCAACTCTCAGGTGGGCCTCCCATACCCAGCTTAGTTCAGCTGGATGTTACAAGGTGACTACCAGTTGTCAATCTACACACACACACACACACACACACACACAGAATTTGTTAATTGAGAAAATCCCAATGAAAACAGGTAACTCTGACTGCCTAGACCTGAGATGCAGAGAAAAATTCTGGCTGATCATTATACATAAAGGGAAGAGGAAACCCTCATGGAATATTTCTCCTTCTTGCAGTTGTGAACATAGGCTGGGAAAAACAAAAATTCTATTTTCTGCAAAGCTACTTATGTACAGAAAGAGAAAAAAATGACTTATCACACATTTAAAGAAATACAGTGCATGTGCGTGGGTGGGAGGGGTTCATCAGCAAGTACAAGAGCACCCTCAAAAAATCCCAAGTGTGAAAAGATAGTTTGAAAGCTATAATTAGTAAGTTCAGTGTAACGTGACTCGATCATGTAGATAACTGAAACACTATCATCAACAGATCTTGAAAACGAAATCTGTTTGTTGAAATTCAAATCACGGTAAATGGATTTAATCATGGAATAATTACAGGTGAAGAAGTATATGAAAGAATTGTGCAAATACAAAGCAAAGTTCTAGGATAAAATATGAAAAATTAAGAGACAAAGAAAATGATCAAAATTGTTAAGACTCACCTTCAAAGAGATAAGGGAAGGGGCCGGGAAAATAGCTCAGTAGAATTAACTTGCCTGGCAAGTGCAAGGACCTGAGTTCAATCCCCAGTTCCACAAAAAAAAAGAGAGAGAGAGAAGGAAAAAAATATAAGAGAGATAATAACTTGATAACCATACTGTTATTGCTACTAAAACTGATGAAATAAATTTCCAAGATATTCTTGAGATTGTAAAGTCTACCAGTGGAAAGCAGGATGAAGATGGAAGTCTCCAGTTGTGACAGAAAATCTTCATTGTGAGCTTCACTGGATTCAGAGACTGCTGTAGAAGGGACTGGATCTTGTGAGTGAAGTCCTTACTGTGACTTAATCCCTACCTGTTGAGAGCTGATGTGATGGTAGGAGAGAGGGTTAGGTGGAGGAGGCAGACACCGGAGAGTGGCTCTGGAGAGTGCATCTCTTGCCAGTTTTCTCCCATCCACCATGAAGTCATCTGGCTTCTCCCCACCATGTCTTCCACCATGTTTCTCTGTCTCACCCAGAGACAGCAGTGGAGCCAGCAATCCACAGGGTTAAGATCTGCAAAACTCTCTGCCAAATTAAACCTCTACTGTTTTGGGTGAGATGTGTTACATATTTTGTCTCTGCAACAGGAAACTTGACTAATACACTAGAGACATCACAGGCCAGAGTAGGAAAGATAAATGAAAATATTCCAGGGAGCAAAATTACTTGGTAGGAAGAAGAACCAAACTGTCAACACTGGACACTGGAATGTTGTTCAGTAGTATTTTTTCAACTTGAAATACTGTTGTCTTTATCTTTGAATTCCATAACCAGCTAAACTCTTATTCAGTCATGAAGACAAAATATATGGTATTTATTCCCAGCATACAAGAACATGAGGAGCATAGCATCTTACAACTTCTCTAAAATAATTATTAGTTGCTATGATCCACAAAATTTTGAAAGACAGAAACTTACAGAAGACACAGGTATAGAAAATAATGAGTTTAGAAACAGTACACTTAAAAGTTATTTATTATAACAAACATTCATGCATACTTAAGCATAAATCCAATGGTTTTACCAACAAGAAATTTGAAAGTTGGTAGACGAGAAAGGTTAAAAAGAAACAAAATTTCTTAGGCAGCTCAAGAAATATGATAGAGATATTGATTTTGTTTACTTATGAATAAAAATACTGCTATTTTTTATAAATTGGTCATTTTATTTTAATTATTACTCCCAAGAATAACAAAATAATCACCTCAGTCCCTCAGAGCATGTACCACAATAAAACAGCTCCAGGCATATTTTTCTCATAGGATTTAACTAAAAGAAAAAGATAGATGAACATAGCATAGTAAAGTAAAAAGGCAAGAAAGGTAATTTTTAGAAAAAAAAATGTCTATCTGTATCGATCTCACTGTTAGGACTATTTTAACTATAAATAAGCAATTTAAAGTTATTTAAATCACAAGGTGAAATTAATCTGAAAGAGCTGATTTTTTAAAATAATATTCCTTTACTACAAGACGCATTCTTTTCTTAAGGATTTCTCTTGGTTTATAAATCAAAATTTGCTAGGAAAAAAAAAGAGGTGATCTATCATGTGAGGAGGTCAGACGTATTAACAGCATCCTGCCAAGGGAGAAGCTAACCAAAGTGAAAAGATAGTTGTCTTTTCAGACACATCATCAAAGGCCTTGTGTTCAATTCCCCGTACCACAAAAAAGTGTTTTCTCCAACTCCATTTCAAGCACATCGTTAAAGTCAATAGTAAGTATGCTTATTGCTAAACAGTAATGTTTCATATTTAAATTTACCTGAATGATACCACACTGCCCATCTCTTGCTTTTTTCATTCGATATTACTGTTTCGATTTACTGAACTGACAGATTTCAAGTCTCTATGACCAGAAAATTCGTAGCTGTTCATCTAATAATTTTAATTCAAGCTGGTAATATTAATGGCCTTCTAGTATAAAAGGTTCATTATTTTTTGGATAATTAGTAGTCCCTATCACATTTTCGAAGAATTTCTTTCTGGATGTGGTGCTAAACACCTATAATCCTGAAGCAGGAGGACCACAAGTTTGAGCCCTGCCTGGGCAACTTAGTAAGGCACTTTCTCAATGTAACAAAAAAGGTGAGAGATGCAGCTCAATGCTAAAATTAACCCCTAGTACTGTGGAGGGTGAGGAGGATTTCTCTCTGTAGAAACATCAGAGAAAAACCGTTGCAGAATAAACTACCATCCACCAAATTAGAGTGAAAGACAAATAGGTACAGAGAATTACAACTTTGCACAAGCAGAAATCCGTGAGGAGATGTCTCTCAGAATAATGCTACCAGGGAAGAAAACCTAAATTATAGTCGATGAACTTGTGGAGGCTCAGAAAGGACCAACTAGAGAGATTAAAAACTTCATTCCAAGAGCTCTTACGCTTCGGAGGGCTTTCCCTCCAGACTAAACCAAGTCCTCCCAGGAAATAATAGAGAAAAGTTTTCTTAAACTTCTAACAGGAAGAAGGCTGAAGAATCATTCTGAAATACTTCAAAGGATTTTGTTCTTAACAAGTCCAGCCCTCAGGAGAAACTATTTGATCAGATTCTACCTGCTACAACTTTATCAGAGTTTAATCCACCAAAAAGAACAGAAATTTCCAACTCCAGCCCTCTCTAAAGTTTCACATGGGTTGAGGACAAAAACACAATTCCAGCCCAGGTCAGCTACCTTGTTCCTACTTAAGGGATTAAAATCTCAAACCAAAACAAAACCAAGAATTGTATGTGAAATTGCAGGAGTCTGGATCCATAAGCTCATCCTAAAGCTGATACTGCCTAATAGGCCTGGGAACAGTCGCTTCTGATCACTACATTTCTGAAGTCCCATTGACAACAATTCCTTTTACCTAGTTCATCATGAGAAATTTTTTAAAGATGTACAAGACAGGCTATAAAGGTAGTTTGGGAGGGCAATGCAGTCTGAAGAGACTCAATAGCCCCAAAACAATGTCAAATATGAGAGAAGAAATGGAAAGATTGGATAAGCAATCTAAAAAGACTATGCTCACTATGTTAAGACTATTATAGAAAAGACAGATAGACAATGTACAAAAACAGATGAATAATATAAACAGAAAGATGAAGATTCTGTGACACAATCAAATGCAAATGCTACAGGCTTAAAACACTGTTAAATAAATGAAGGATGCTCTTAATGCACTGATTCATAAAAGGGATGTGAACAAAAAGAGACACTGAACTGGAGGATATGGCAACAGCAACTTCAGAATTTCTAAAAATCAATGGATAGGGTGAGGAAAACACAAAAAAAATCTGTTCATCTTTTCTTGAAGGCCAAGTGCAACTGGGATGGAGGAAAGAATAAGTCAAGAAAGGAATATATATGCTAAAATAATTGTGCTACTAATTTCTATTGGCTTATTGAAGGGAACAGTTAAGGCTTAATTGTTTGGTCAACCATGCACACTTGTACTTGGTAATCTGCACAACTTCAAAGACAACAGTATGTAATATAACAACCACTGTTAATTTTTTATCATCTTGATTTGAAATTTTGTATCTTTATTTTGTTACTCAGTTGTTTTGGTTTTTTTTTATTTTCTTTCAAATAAAAAAACTTTGAAACAATTACAAAACTGTAGTACATGCATTGTAGAAATAATAGAAGGTAAAGAAAGAACAAGAATAGAAGCAACATTTGCTGAATAGTGACAAAGAAGTTCCCAAATTAATATCAACTACAAAACTAGAGATTCAAGAACTTAGAAAACACTAAAAAGGATAAATAAACAAAAGCTACAACAATCACAAAACTACACGGAGGGATATTGTATTCAAATGTCAGCCACTCAAAGACAGTAGCATCATAAAAGAAGCCAGAGAAAGAATGCTTTGCCATAAATAAACCAGGACGGAAAAAATACGTTAAATTTTCCTTTAGAAAACAGGCTCGCAAAATTTAGAGTTAAATATTTAAAGTGCTAAGATTAAAAATATGTCGACTTCCAAAACTGTATCATATGAAAGTATTGTTGAAAAGAGGAAGAGACATAAGGACTTTCTAAAATGAAATAAAATAAATAAATAAAAAATAAACTGGATAGAATTTGTTGCTGGTAGATTGGCCTTTCAGAAAGTATCAATAGATTTTCTTTTTAATAACAGAGAAGCAAACACAGAAGATGGAAACTTCAACTAACAGAAAGAACGAATCAGAAAATGAGTAACTGAAGGCAAAACAAGAATATTTATTTTTCTTGGAAATATGGTGGCCATCTGGGATGTAGCTCAGTGCAAAGGCCCTCAGTTTGGTTCATAAGCCCCACTAACACACACACATGAATAACTGAAGGTTCTACCTAAAACACAAAGATAAACAATAGACAATAAATAGTATAAATTAGAGGAAAAAAGATAAATTTAAAATAAAATAAATTAATGGGTATATAGCTCAGAGGCATAGTGTGCACCTGGCAAGCATAAGGTCCTTAATTCAATTCTCAGTACAAATACATAAATAAAATGAAATAATCAGTAGAGAAAATCAACCAACTCAGAAACTAATTTTCTGAAAAGATGAATAAAATTGATAAACTTCTAACCAGGATAATGTTAGGGGACAAAAATACCAAAAAAGAATGAACTATTAACATTAGAAATAAGCAGCATCTCCACAGAATCCATGGGCATGAAAGGAAAGGTATAGTGTGAACAATTATTTGACCATAAATCTGATAACCTAGATAAAATCAACCAATTGTGTGAAAGAAATAATCTACTAAAACCCACACAAGAAGAAATAGATAATCTACATAGGCTCACATTTATAAAGAAAATTAAATACATGGTGGATTTTTTAAAACAAAAATGCACTAGACTCAGATGGAGTCACAGGTAAAGTCTATCCAACACTTAACGAATACATTTTATCAACTACCTACAGCCTCTTGCAAAAGATAGAATCATAGGGAAAAGTTTCTACTTCAAATGTCTGAGGAAGACTGGCTGTGGTGGCACACACTTGTAATCCCAGCGCTTGGGAGGCTGAAAGTAGGAGGATCACTATGAGTTGGATCTATGCAGTGAGACCTTGTAGACCCTGAACTATATACACCAAATATCTGAGGACAACAATTAGACTAATATATCACCAAATACAGACCAGTATCTTACTAACATAGATGCAAAAACTTTGAATATATAGCTAAATTAAATTCAATAATACATAAGAAGAACTCTACACTCGTGAGCATGTAAGACTTGTCACAGTTAATTTGAAAATCAAGTAATTTAATCTATCACATACACAGACTAAAGAAGAAAAATTATAAATATGATTATATCAATACACTCAGAAAGAGGATTTAACAAAATGCAACGCCCTTTCATGATACAAATTCTCAGCAGCCTAGGAGGAGAACACAACTACCTCAGTTTGATAAAGATGATTTACAAAAATTAAAAGTTTATATAACATTTAATTGTAGTAAACTTCAAGCTGCTACAATAGTACTTAAAAATGAAAAATTCATATGTAAACCTAACAAAACATAGATAATCTTTATCTGAAAAAAACCTCAAAATTCTGATTAAAAAAGCAAAGTAGATAAAATGAAATGCAGTGACGTTTCATGTTTACTGATAGTGAAATTGAAAGCTGTAAAGTTGTAATTTCTTTTTAACTGGATATTAATGTGCTACACATAGTCCCAAAGTTTTTAGCAAGTTATTTTATAGATATCAAAGGCTGTTTCCAAAGGTACACGATCCAAATGAACAAACTCAATATTGATAGAGTGGAACAATATAAAATTGCAGAAAATATCCAAGTTCTTGCTACTGCAATCAAGATTTTTCAGTAACTATGAAGGAGCAAATAGGCCAGTGGAATAGATCAGAGGCTAGGGACACACACACAGAAGCACGCTCAACTATTCAGCAACTGAAGAGTCAAGACGGTGCACTAGACTGAGCATGGCCTTTTTAACAAACAGTCCTGGGCATCAGCATGTTAAAAAATATTTAGATAAAGACCTTACAAACTATATATTTGATTTAAAATGTATCAGAAATCTAAATGCAAAACTATTAAATTTCTACAATATAGCTTAGGAGAAAACCTAGATAATTTTAGATATTTCAAAGGCATTTGAAATACATTATCGGCATGACCTCCAAAGAAACAACTGACAACTGGATTTTGTTAAAATTAAATCCTGAAGTTTGAGAATGACAATATGAAAAGAATGAGAAGATAATCTGAGGACAGTAAAAATATTTGCCATGGACATAGTTGCTGACGGAGTTTATTTTTAATCTTTTACTTATTTATTTTTTGGTGCAGGGTCTCGCCATGCAGCTGGGACTCCTAGTGGTCCTCCTGTCTCAACCTCCACACAGCTGGGATTACAGGTGTGTTCCACCATGCCCAGCTTCAAGGGCCCATATGGCACGCGTTACTCATGATCAAACCTGGGGCCTTGCACTTGCCAGCCAAGAACTTAGACCGCTGGGATATCTCTTCAGCTAAGCTGCTGAAAGATTTTTATTCATAATGCACAAAGGCTTCTTCAATCTAAGCAGTAGTTTAACAACATGATTAAAGGTGGGAAAAGAACTGAATGAACATCATATTAAAGAAAATAAGCAAATGGCAAGTAAACATATAAAAAGAATCTCAATTACATATATCACTATGGAATTACAAATCAAAACAAAAATTAGATGCTACTGCCTGCCTGCTACAACGGGCATAAGACCTAGCCTGCACCACATGCTGGGGAGATGATGAACACCTGGAACTCATTCATTATAGGTGAGAATGTAAATTAATAAAATCACTCAGGCAGCTTCATACAAAATTGACAGATTCTTACCTTACGATCCAGCAACCTGATCTTTGGTATTTTCACCTACACATGAATACGTGTGGAAATATTGCTCGTAATTTTTAAAATTTGAAGGTAACCAGGATGTCCTGTAGCAGGTATAGCAAGATCAATGTGGCCTTCATGCTATGCCTTAAAAGCAAAGCAAGGAACGTCTGTGTGAACTACATCTTTCCTTTACTAGAAGAAAATACAATTTTTTTTAATCCTCAAGGATAACACAGTTGAGGCTGCAGGAATTATGTACATAATTTTCATATTAATCCCTATCTTTCTAATTATTTTTCTACCAAAAAATAGCTATTTTAACCCAAAACCTCTTCTCTTATATTCTTATAATTTTTCAGTTTATAAACAATATAGATGTTTGTTTGTAAAATAAGCAATAGATATTAGTATATTCTCAACTAATCACATGAATTTCCAGAAGGCTCTACTAGGTTTTAACTTATTTCTCTTTGTTAATGTATTTGGCACAGAGTCTCACTACACAGCTTGGACTTGTAGTGATCCTCCTGTTTTCAGGCTCCCTAGTGCTGGGATTATAGGCATATAACACCATGCCTGGATTCAGTGGATGGCTCAGCACACCTGGGGACAGGGCTGGCATGGCGTATGGTATGGGCTGATCGAATCCTGGTTCCAGCACTTGCCTGAGCAGGCGCTTAGTCTGCTGAGTTAATTTGCTGTCCCCAAAACAAAATTTCTTAACAAAATAATTTGTCCAATTCAGTATATAAGTACCGCTTTCAAAATAAAGTGTATAGGTTTAATTTATTCTTCTATTTCCTTGGCATAAATGAGTCCCCTGAGTAAATAGTTATTTATAATATTTTCTATGTTCAAAGGCATAGGCAACAAAGGTGAAACTGAGAAAAATCTAACATTTAGTGAACCTATTACCTACCACTTTTTAGAATTATTTGCCTTTATTATGAAGAGCTGAACCTTACATGTCATGATGCTAAGTGTTAAAATACAACCTTAAGGCAAGAGCCGTAGTTGATAATATCATCTGTCCCTGTCACTATGGAAATGCAAATTCAGGACTATGTCCAATTCTTACAGAGCCATAAATCTCCTATGGCCACACGGTTCCAGTTAAAAGTATTTAAAGGACTTCTATTTATATTGCCATGGTATTTCTAAGTTCTGGGCTGAAGCTAGCATTTTTCCAGTCCTAACTCGGCCCCTAGCTGAATTTAAACTTTAAACTTCATAGTCTCTGTGAAGTCAACTCCAATTTAATCCACCTCCTAAGGGACTTAGAGAAAGATCTCCCTGGTAACTTTTTCCACTCTGAGGTGTTCTGTAGGGAAACACACAAATGCATCTTTCCAGACTGGGACCTAGTTACTTCCACCAATTTAAATCTCCTTTACAATGTCTGGAAAAAAGACTACTTACTACAAGGAGTATGTGGCCCAGAGGCTGGTGACCCAGACACATCAGCGGATGAAGGTCTACATGCCCACAGACTTCTTCATATTTCCCTGTGATTTATTGCCCATCTCCAAGAGGTGGTGAGGACCGAGCACCACAAACTCGTGTGCTATTCGTGCATGGCCCATAGAGGACACTTTCCGCCTGGATTAAGCCAAGAGTCTGGCCCAGGATGTCTAAAAGTTCTGATACTGGTGGAGTGACAGTGGGATAAAATAGTGGGGTTGACCTCCTGGCTACATTTGGGGCCCTCCCCTGAACCAGAGCCCTAAGGCCCTGGGCACCCATGGATTGAAACTACTCTCATCCCAATTCCCTGGGAAACCACTCATTTGATGATAAATGATGTCACTTCTCAGAGCTGCTAGAGCCAGAGGACTTGCAGTGCTCAGAGCCATCTCACAGGGCTCCCCTTCCTGGTGACAACTGTCCTTACTGGATTTTTGCTGGGGCATCTGCCTGCTCAGCTCAAAGCATCAGTGACCTGGATGACTCTGGATTTCTAAGGGAAATCCAGAGCCAGGTCAATGAGGCAGCTGAGCAGGAATATGGGTCCTTGAGGACCATAGAGCCACAGGATCCTTCTGCCACTTTAGAGCCCACTCATGTCATACGCCCCAGACCAAGCCCTGCCCCCAGAAGCCCTGCCCCTATCCTCCTCTGTGCTCTGCCCACCTAAGTGGAGCCAAGTGGAGCCCACAGGAAGGATCCTTCTGGTTGGAATCCCATAGCTCCCTGGCACCCTGAGATCAAGGAGAGAAGAGGCTGCTGGCTGCCCACCAAACAGCCAGCCCACACCCTCATCAGCTTTAACATCCACCCGTCAGACATGGATCCCACAAGCTTGCCCTCCGGCCTCACCTCTTGGTTCATGGTCCTTTTCCTCACTGTCTGCTACATGGTGGTCAAGATCCAGCCATGGGGCCTGGGGACAAACACAGGCCTAGAGTGGACCCAGGTATGTGTGGGGGGTGGTCATTCCTGCTCCAGTGGATGGCAGTTCTTTCCTTCTTATACTGGTCCACATGCCAACATCATCCCCAGGGCTGATCTGAAGGACACACCTGAACACATGAACTTTGGTACAGACCCTGCGGACTGTGCCAGCCACAGAGCAGGGTCAGGGCTCAGCAAGGAGTGGTCAGTGGTAAGTCCCCTGGGAGCTGCATGCTGCATCTTGCTCAGATGTGTCCCACTGACATGGCAGATGAGGCTAGACCACTCAGGATTTAGGGCATGAGAACCCTCAGCCACTCAGGAGTTAGCTCTACCCAAAACATACCAACTGCACAACTTTCCAAAAGTCATGGAAACACAGAAAAACACCCTGACCTAGTTCTAATATTCATGCAGAAAAAGTACAGTGGAAAAATTTCCTCTATTTTCCAACGTAGGACTGTAGCGTGCCTCACTCGACACGAGACATGAGCAAGCCCCATGTCTCCTCCTGCCACTGA
>NDGM011217082.1:2289-13366 GCA_002564305.1 Octomys mimax
CTTCTTCTTCTTCTTCTTCTTCTTCTTCTTCTTCTTCTTCTTCTTCTTCTTCTTCTTCCTGCTAAGTTAAATTCACATTTTAACACAGGAAGTTAGATAATTGATAAGTATAAATAAGAACAAAATCAAGAAGATTTTTTTTGTTTGTTTGTTTTGTTTTGTTTTTTGTTTTTTGTTTTTTTACCTCGGATTGTAAAAAATGTATCATTAAAAGTAACTTTCAAGGTTGACCTTTGTCGAGACAGGATTTGTAACACCTGGAAAGGAAAGTGAGAGATCATGCCAATGGATTGGAGTGGCTTGCTGTGCTCATAAAGGTCTCATAAGGCTGAGGTCTGAGGAGTGGAGAGAGCAAGAATGGGAACTTTTAGATGGTCAAAAGAATAGACAGCACAAGGCCTCCTTTTTGGTAGAATGAGTTTGAGTTAAAGGGAGATGGTTGATGAAGAATGACATTTTATATGTTGAAAGACCTATCTTAACTCTCTGGAGAGCAAGTCGAGACAAAGGAAGAAGGACTGGTATTAGAAAGCTCAATAGCAATTCAAGTGAGCAGTAAGGTAACTCAGAGAAGGTGGCTGCAGTGAAGATGTGGAGAAGGGATTTTGACTCCAGAATAAATGGGCTAACTGTTCCCATGTGGGTTGGACGTATTATGTGAAAGAAGAAAGATTTAGTTTCTGACTTGAACAAAAGAAAAGTTAAAGGATCTATGAAATGAAACATATGGATTCAGGTGGACTAACTGTGCTGGAGCTCACTAAAGCACACATATTCTTCAAACCAAAATTTTGACAGATAGTTTTGCATTCTCATTCTCTTGTTTCCTAATTACTACCCAGAAGGCTGTTCCATTTGTCACTGTTATTTGTCAGGAGCTCAAACACGTGTTTTAAAAATATACATATCTGAAATAAATTAATCAGCCTATTCTGACAGTAGTTATAAACGTCACCTAGATAGTCACAGCTGATATATTTCGTCCATAGTTCTTTTTTATTTTTAAGAGAATAAAAATAATAAAAAATATTAAAACGGAAATATTAGAAAGGATACAGAATGTCACTAAAACAAAATGATAGGATTTCAACCATATATGTTATAGTGCATATCGTCATCTTCATATTAATTGTTCAGATTATCAGATATAAGCATGCAAAATTGGTCAAAAAATAAAAAAAATTAAAAGGAGAGCGAGGAAAAAGTGTTAACTATGCCTTTTAATAAACCAGAAGAAATTATCAGTACAATTATCCAAGCTATTCTGTGTGTGTACTTATATATGTAATATTTTTCCTCTTCATTGTTTCTTTCTTTTCTCCTTTCCCTCATCCCAGTTTTTCCTTCCCTTTGGAAAGTTTCCTTCCTTTTCACAGTGTCAATTATACCTGTCAAGCTTTATTTACTCTTTCAGGTTCTTACACTAGGGAGACAATGCGATGTTTACTCCTGTGAGTCCAATTTCACCTCTGAGTATGGTCCTTAGCTGCATCCATTTACCTATAAACGTCTTGAGTTTAATTTTTATAGCTGAGTGATATTCTACTGTACAAAAATACTATGCCAGAGACCAGGGAGATGGCTCAGTAGAATAAGTGCTTCCCTGAGAAGTACAAAGGCCTGAGTTCAAACCCTAGTTCTGCCAAAACAAAAATACTATGCCTCTTTTATCCATTCCTCAGGTGATGAACATTTGAGTTGTTTCCAAGATGTAGCTTTAGCAAATTATGCTGCTATAAATATGAACATACACATAGTACTGTGGTATGATGTTTTTAGTTCTTCTGGAAAAATATCTAGGAGAGGAATATCTGGGTTGAATGGGACCTATAATTGTAGTTTTTTGTTTACTTTTGTTTTGGTGTTTTAGTACACTTTTAATATAAGAATTTCATATCTGGCCAACAGCATGAATGTCATACAAATGTAGTGATAAATAGTAAAATTACTGAAAGGGTCACTGATAACAGACATCATGACAAAAACTACCTGTAATCACAGCATGTATTTTCTTCATGAACAAGTAAGGGAATTTTCATGACAGAAGGATTAATTCATATTTTTAAATATTGATGTGATTTTAAAATTATATAGGTGAGAGTACTTATAAATAAAAGCAATATTGTTATATTGTAAATCAGTTTTAAAATCTAAAATCTGAATTTTTGAAATTTATTCCACTCATTAATTGTTCCATATCATGAATCTGTCAAATGATCAAGAAAGAAAAAATACTCTGCAATACTCAAAGCAACATAAAAGACTGACAGTGGCTTAGATGGTCTCTCTGCTTACTTGATCAGTTTCTAAAATCTGGGACATGCAGATAGACTATCTGTTAAATCACATGAAGGAAATGAAGTAGGTAAGATGGATGCATTTTAAATTTTCTGCTTATAAGTTAGGGGGTTGACCACTGGAAATTGACCTAATATAATAGAGATTATTTTTTTGCAATAAGAGAAAGAAAATTATGTTAAATGTATAAAACAAATCAAAGCCTTGATTCGTCTTATACTACCTTGTCATGTTCCAATTAAGAAAACTAAGATCCTGAGAGACGGTCATCAAATAGCAGAGTGTGCACCGGTTAGGAGAAGCAAAACCTTTAACCAATGTTGTCTTGTGGTAGTAGGTATTGAGTTAGTTTGAAATAAGGGGCATAGAAGGACAAAAGAAAACAAAGAATAGCTATTTGGACAGAGATTAGTTTGGGGGTTATATTCCTATTAGACATTGGACAGTAAATGATTAAGCTTTAGATTCACAACAATTCTATTTCAAGGGGGACACCCATAGGAAAAAAAAACAATAAAATTATTCATAGATCTGTGAATTGCAAATTTCTCTACAAAACCCCTAATATTCTCAATATTATATTACTTTTCATAGTGTCTTTACCAGTATTGTTATGTGTATCTGAAATATTTCATAATGAACACCCAGGAGGTTGATATTTAAACTCAGAGTAGCACAGCAATATAGAAAAGGCACAAAAACTAATAACTGAGGCTAAAATGGAACTATGTCATGCTAAATGTTTCTCTTTCATATAAGGAATGTCACTAGGGATGTTACAGAGCCAACATTGCTAGAGACAAGGGTCAGTGAACCTCATGACCTACGAAGGGGTCATAAAAGTACTGTTCATGTCCCCTGCTTAGTATTATTATTGAGATGTTTGAAGTTTTGCTAATACTTTGTAGTGCGTTATTGTATAGTTCAGGAAAGTGAGATTTATGAATCAGTCTTTTGTGTTATCTCAAGTGCTGTATGAAATTTCATCAGCAATACGGAGGAAATATGACCACCATATCTAAGAGAATAGAAAGGAAAACTGGCCCAAAAAAGATAAGCTGAGATATAACACTGAGTTGTTTTAAGCCCTGCTACAAAATTTAAAATTTCTTGGGGTTAGTAGAATTTTGAAATCCGCAAGGTCCAGGGAGTGTGGGAAATGGTACTTGTTGTCAAACCTTGTTGATTAAAGCTCAGGCATTTGACAACCCATTGAACATTTGTAATATCCCACACTTGAATATGAAAATTTCTATTACTGTCCAAAGTTCATATTAAGGTATTTTTCAGATAAGAATGGAATACCTGTAGAGGGCCATTATTCAGCATATCACATACACGTTCTGAAGCTACTTCTTTAACATTTGCATGTCTCAGTCATTTGGTGTGGTTCTGCAGGTAGCACATCTTTTTTGTATTTCCTTGAACTAAGAATGTCTTTTTTCCCCTCAGTTTCTGACAGTTTTACTGGAAAAAAAAGGACTTTGAATGAATAGTTGTGTTCTTTCAATATTTGAGAGTTATTTTGAAAAATCTTTCTGCTTCTCTTCTTCCTGGTTAAAAAAAAATGTGATCATTAAAATGTATTCTCTAGTTTTTATTGTTCATTGTGATTTTAAACATTTTTCTCAGCAATTTTATTTGTAGTGTTATGAATTCTTTGAGCTATTCTCCTTGAAATTCACTAAAAATTTGAATATATTTCTTTCTCTTTTAATGTTAGATCTTTCCATTACAGTGCCCTAAGTCCCTTCAGTTCTGTTTTGTTATTGTTTTCTTCTTCCCTAATTATTTTGTGACTTTAGATTGAGTAATTTTTGTTTCATAGTCTTAGTGATTATTTCCTCTTTTTCTTAAGTTATACTGTTGGGCTTATGCAGTGAGGTTTTAATTACAGCCATTATATTCTTTAGATGTAAAGTTTTTATTTGGTTCTTCCTTGTGCCCTTTCTGTCTTTGTTCTGGAGAGAAATTTTCCAGAAACCTGCTGAAGTATGTATCACTGAGCTTAATTTATTCAGGGCAAGTATGTATAACACTAAATAAGTAATATTTCTTTAGTTTGAGAGCAAATGATT
Organism: Octomys mimax; assembly: GCA_002564305.1. Lineage (NCBI taxonomy): Eukaryota > Metazoa > Chordata > Mammalia > Rodentia > Octodontidae > Octomys > Octomys mimax. The sequence goes on from NDGM011217082.1 coordinate 6,666, forward strand.
TACCATACATATATGAATATTAATGGGCCAAAGTTTATGTGAGAGTTCATAAATAAAATGCGTACAAATTTAGACACATATATGTGTTTATCACTACATTATTATTAAAAGTTTAATGATGTTTATGTTTTCTAAATTAAAATAGTTTTCTTCTTTGTTACATTTTTTTTTTTTCATTTTGATAGGTATGTGCAGAAACAGAAGAGTATTTTAATGAGGCCAAACTCCTCAGGAATGATAAACATGAGTGTTATGGTACAAATAAAAAAGGTGTAGTGTTCACTGTAGAGAAAAGTGAATCATAAGATGACCAAAAAACTAGACTTTTTTTTTTAATGTTGTACTAATTAGAAGTAAAACAGAAAAAAAATCACAGGCGATACAGAATTTCACTTAAAAAAGTAATATGAACTTCACACTAGTTTTCATAATATATAAAAGAGGAAAAGCTAGTTTTTAAGTCAAGATTATTTTGTAAAGGATGTAAACCTAATATTTCTATGTTTTCAACATATTAAATAAGATAGTTTATTTTAATTATCAATGGAGGATTCCCTTATATTTCTGAAAACAAGTTTACAAACGAAATAGTTCAGAAAATGGTGATTACAGGTTCATTCTCGATGGAGATCTTTAGGGGGAGGAGAAGGACAGAAAAAGAGATATTCCTTTATAAATACTAACTTAGTTAGCAGATCATTGTTGAGACATAATACATGATATCCACAATGTAAAGGATGAGAGGTTTTTTTCCTTGCTCTGGTTGTAGAGATATCAGGTCATAGTCCCAACTAGATCCAAGGCATGGTGGCATGACAGAGAGGCAGGACAGAGAAGAAACAGCTTGTGGGTTATCAGAAGGAAACAGAGACCAAGGAAGGAAGAAGGCAGATACAGCCTTCCAGGCCCCCGTTGATCCACTTTCTTCAACCAGTCTTCACTTGCCAATATCATTTTTAGCTATGAACTTTGAGTTCACAAATGCTATAATGAGCAGCACGTGCCCAAGACCCAGTTCTCTTCCCAGAGTTCCACCTTTGGAACTATATCATCATGAACAGGAGACACAAAAAGCAATGAGGTGCTATCTTTTCAGTGTTGAAACCATGAAATTATTAACTTGATATTCCTTTACAAATGAAGACAAAATGTATAGCTTTTTTCAGACAAAGACTTATTGGTGTTATTCTAGTATATAGAGAATTTTTTTCAGATAGGGAGATCAATTAAAGAGTTTCATTATTCTTAAAACATGACTATATGCCATTAGATACAATCTAACTTGGAAACAAGGACTGCCTAAAATATAGCTAGATTCTCAGTAACTGCTTAATGCAGAAATACTTGTCAAATATTTACGTTGAATTACTTCTGATGAAGCAATAATCCTGTATGCTGTATGAAATTCAATCAAGATTTTGTTTGTGATACTATGTACACGTTTTTCTTCTGTGCCTTTCTGTGTTAACTCCAAGAACACTGATTTTATCATGCTTATGAGATTGTTGGAGTTCATTGTACAGTGCAAAACAAATTGGCTTCAACTACTGGTTATTTTTTTATATTTTTAAATAGGTTTCCTTTTCAGAACAGTTTATGTTTATGGAAAAATGGAAAATGAGTTTTTATAAGCTCTTCCACTACACATACATCACATCCCCTATTACCAATGTTCCCCAATCTTGCACCATTATAGTATTATGCAGAGTAGTTTCATTGCCCTACAGATATTGTGTTTTATCTACTCATTCTTCTCTGCTTTTTAACCCCCAGCAGCAATGTAACAATTGGTGATTTTCATACTGCATAGTTTGACATTTCCAGAGGGTTAGATATTTGGTGTTTGGTTTGTGTCTAGTTGTGCCCCTAAGGCCTCATGCAATCATGGGGCAACTTCTGGGGTTTATGATATATTATTGTGAGTGTGAGTGTTATACTCTGGCCCTGGGGTGGGTAATCCACCCCAGGTGTGAGAGGAGGAGAGAGGCTTGCTAGTTCCTAAAGCTGCTGCTTCTCCCTTTGCCCCTGCTCTTTGCCCCCATCTTGATGGTTGCTCACTGCCATGTGCCACTTTTCCTTGGAGCCAGCTGAGTATGGACTCAAGCCTCCACAAACTGTGAGCTAATGAAATCTTTCCCCCTTAATTTTTGGTGTTAGGTATTTTATCCCAACAATGAGAGAAGAGTAACCTAGATAGTCGAAATATCTATATCTATATTTATATCTGCATCTATCTAAAATTTATTCATTCATTTTTCAGACTAATGTCTCTAACTTAGTAAACTGGATGTAGTGGCACATGCTTGTAATCAGAGCACTCAGGATGCTGAGGCAGGAGGATCACTGTGAGTTCAAGGGCAGCCTGGACTACCAGTTGAGACCCTGTCTCAAAAAAAGAGTATAAATTGGCAATATGCATTTAAGTTTTCTCCATATCTTTCATGGATTAAAAATTCACTTCATTTCACGGGTTAATAATACTCATTGCCTGAAAGTACTAAATGTATTTTTTTCATCAATTAAAGATTATCTTGTTTGCCTCCTAGTTCTAGAAATTATGAATAAGACTATTGTGCCATAAACAATAGATTTTTGTGTGGACATATGTTTATAACTCTTTTGAGCACATAAATGCCAAGATATCTGGGTTATGTATTGAAAGGGTAGGATTAGCATCACAACATTAAAACCACTAAATTGTGCTTCCAAATGACTGCATTGTTTTGTATTTCCATTAGAAATGAATGAGAATTGCTCTTCTTCTACAAATTCGCTAGCATTTTGTGTTTGGGGAATTTTGCCATTTATAATAAATATGTAGTAGCATCTATTTGTTGCCTTCATTTGTATTTCCATGATGATAAACAATGCAGAGAATCTGAGACTGAGTGTGGTGGTGCATACCCGAAATCCCAGCACCAGGCAGGCTGAGACAGGAGGATCACCATCAATATGATCTGCATAGCAAGACCATGTACCAAATACATTAAAAAAATTGTGGAGAATCTCCACAGTTTTCTTATCAGCAATCTGTGTATTTTATTCAGTAAAGCAATTGTTAAGGTCTTTGATCAATTTTCAAATTGTTTTATTTTTAATTTTGAATGTAACCTTTCTTTGAAGATCAGTCCTTTGTCAGATATATATTTGCTAAGTATTTTATCTTGTCATTTCATGGCAACATGTTTTGTAGAGAAGAATTTTACTTTAGTGAAGTCTTACTTATTAACTCTTTCCTTTATGGAATATTTCTTAAGTGTCACATCTGAGAAGTTATCATTAAACAAATATTAGAGTCAAAATTTTTCCTGTGGTATTTTCCAGATGCTTTGAAATTTTGCACTTTATGTTTAAGTGTCTTATCTGATTTGAGTTAATTTTTGTGAAGGATGCAATGCTGTACTTCCCCATTCATCCTATTAGATATGGATGTGCAGTTGTTTCAGTGCCATTTCTTGAAAGCAATTTATTTTTCATAGCCATTCATCAGGATATCTTAAAAATGTGTTTAGCATATCTTGTGGTGTTGTTATTTACAAACAGTGTTTTTGTAAACATGAGTCTAAGAAATAATTCTGAATGAATTGTCTAATTTTCTGGAAATATTCATTGTCATAAAATCTTGGACATCCTTCCCAGGGATTATGTAGATCTAACATTTAAATTTGGAATTTAACCAGAGAAGGAAAGATTCAAAAAAACACTTGAAATTTCTAGTGTTGTTTGAGTTCTTGCTAAAGTAGGGTATAACCCTGGTAATTTTTTCATGCACGTATAGACGTTTCCTACTGTGGTTCTGGGTCTCATGTTCATTAACAATATATTCTAGATACTGTCACAAAGTTTTATTGTTGAATACTTAAGTATAGTTTTGTTGGATTGACAGCATTTTACTTTTTATATTCCTTATACACAAAATTTTATATATTTCTTATGTAAGTATTTTAGCAAGTTTTGAAGTTTGAGTTTATACTATATGGAAGAATTTCAGTTTTGGCTAGAGTTTCTCTTTGGTAGTGGCACATGAGATAGCAGTTGGCCTGAAAGATAATAGTGTCTCAGTTTTGATGAAATAAGATAATAACTAATTTTCAAGGTATTTTCAAAGCAGGTTGTCACCTAGTTTCATTCTCATTTCATTAAGGAATACTTTCAAGCAAAATTCATGATGCACTTTCCTTTTTCTGGCTGTGCTGAGGTGCACCTAAGTTAGGACTTTTCTTTGCCTACCGGAGGCCACCCATGCAAGCTCTGCAGCTGTCGTCATGCCACAGAATGAAATATTGAATTATACTGTAAACGCTATGGGTATCACTCGGATTACCATGAGAAAAAGAGAAAGAAGGAAAGTCAAGAGGCTCATGAATGTTCAAAGAATGCAAACAAAGAAAAGAAAAAAGACCTGAAGGCTAAGCTCTACCACAAACAGCATCATGCAAAGAAAATACAAATGAAGAAGACCATCAAGATGCATGACAAGAGAAACTCCAAACAAAAGAATGATGAAAAGACTCCACAAGGAGCAATACCTGCCTAAAATGCTGGATAGAGAGGGACAGATTCTTTTATTTTCGGTGGAACTGGGGATTGAACTCAAGCCCTTATGCTTGCCAGGGAGCACTTATTCTATTGAGCCATCTCCCCGGCCTGAAGGACAGATTCTTGCAAAAGTACTTTACAACATGATTAAACAAAAACAAAAGGAAAAGGTGGGGAAAATGGCAAGTTCCTCTGCCCAAAGTTTGTGCCCAAAAAGAAATGGAAGCATTAAAATTTATTCAAACTGGAAAGAGAAGAAAGAAGGCATGGGAGAGGATGATTATTAAAGTCTGCTTTGTTAGAGGTGGATTTACAAGAAAACTACCTACACAAAAGATTCATTAGACCAATGGGCTTACATTTTAAGAAGGCCCATGTAACACATCCTGAACTGAAAACCACCTTTTCCCTGTCAATACTTGGACTGAAAATAAATCCTTCATCACCAATATATACAAATTTGGGTGTTATTAGCAAAGTTATAGTGATTGAGGTGAACATGAGTGAGTTGGGCCTTGTGACACAAGGAGGCAAGGTTATTTGAGATAAATATGCCCAGGTAATCAATAATCCTGAAAATGATGGATACATCAATGCAATCTTACTAGTTTGACAGATGTTTCATGAATAACTTCTAAGTCTTATTGAAGACTACAGACCAATCAGGGAAACCATAACTTGAATATTGCTGAACAACTCTCATGACTACATTCATCAAGAAAACTATTTATTAAATTGTAAAACCATTAAAATGGCCCAGTTTTACAAGCTGGTCTTTTACTAAGGGTCTACTAAGGGCTTATGTGTTATTGAGATTGAACCACTTGAAAAAGTAAGCAATTGTCTTTGCCTTAAAGAGTGAGTACTTAGCAACAGAGATCTGTCATTCCTAAAAAGCCACCAGTATTTAAAGTCAGCACAAATTTAGTTTAGGGGTCTAGGGCTAGGGAATCCATTGAGGTCCATTCTACCTCATCATTTATTATTAGCCCTAAAAAAGTAATGTTTATATTTATTAACATAGTCTATTTATATTACTGTAAGAATGACATTAGAATTTTATTCACGTAACTCCAATTTGCTGCACTGATGCCCTGAAAAGAAACTTTATTTGCAGTTAATTAATATAAGAAAGTTAAATGTTAGGTGTGCATCTCAAGCTTGTGATCTGAATTAAATGGTCATGTCTTGAAAAAAAAAATGCATGATGCAAAAGTAGCAGAATTTATAAAGAAAGATTTCAATGTTAGTAATGTGAACTGGTGAATATTGGAAAACACAAATTACCAGAGAGTAATCCGGAGTACTTCTTATTGAAACATTTATATAATACTTTTTAAAATCAATTATAATTTTTCTGAGGGTCTGCCAAATAATTCAGTGGATTAAAGCACCTGCCAGCAGGCTCAGGGACCAGGGGTTCGACCTCCAGGCCTGCCGTGCCAGCACCACCACCAGGGTGCGCTAAGACAGCAATTGAAACTGGGCATGGTGGCACACGCCTGTAATCACTACACTTCGGAGACTGTAAACAGGAGAATCACTATGAGTCTGATCTAGTAGTGAGACCTTGAACACCCTGTAGACCCTACCCTAAAATACAGAAAAATAAATAAATGAATATAATTTTCTGTTCAGCAATTTACCATAGTGAATAAGTTAAGTTCATGGTCAATCCAGAATTTTAAAGTACATATATGAATAAAGAATGTTTCTAACATACTAATAAAGGACAATGAGTCAATTGTGAATCGATGAGATCTTTTTTCAGGAGCAGAGAAGAAAACATATCACAAGCGGTCATGAGCATAAAAATTCTGTGTACAAACTATACCTGCATCTTAGTCAAGAATATCTCTGTAGGACAGAATATTATTCATTTATGGGGTAATTATTGACAATAAATATTTTAAATTTAATAAACTGTATTAACAACCCAAAGTAAACTTAAAGCCAATAGTTTACAATTCAGCTAATCAACGCTTGTCTATTCTCACTGTATGGCTTTCTCTGTTTCATATGTTATTTTTTTTTCTGTTTTACTAATGTTAAGATATATATCAAAGCCTGAAATGCTTGTGTCAGTTTAAAAATTAGGTTTCTTATAGTACTTTAGAAATCATAGTTGAAATAATGATTCTTTTTTTTTTTTTTTTTTTTTT
>NDGM011217092.1:1728-17187 GCA_002564305.1 Octomys mimax
GAACTGGGGATTGAACTCAGACCCTTGTGCTTGCCAGGGAAGCACTTATTCCACTGAGCCATCGCCCCAACCCCTGCTTTGTGGATGTCAACTATTGTATCTCAGCATGAACACAACTAAGACACCAGGGTCTCTGCACCTCCTGCTCCGGACTCCTATGTGTCAGTGCTGTATTTGAAGTACCAGTCTTCGTGCCTGTGGTATGACTTGTAACCTTCTTGGCATTCTGTTACTACACAGAGCTCTCACACAGACATGCACCATGGTTGAGCATCCTTTAACCTGACCACATTTCTCTCTCTCTCTCTCTCTCTCTCTCTCTCTCTCTCTCTCTCCTTTTAACTTCTCTCTTCCAATTTCTCATGTCATAAGAAAACACAAGCTCCTGAGGCAGCCTTGTTGATACTTGGTGACAGTTGAACATTTTTGTGTATCTACTCTGCATATACATCTACGATATAGTACTGTATGTATACACCCATGCATATTTACATACACATATTTGTGGCTTCTATAACTGAGTAATTTAAACCTGGAGTTAAATGAATATAATGATCATTGTGAGCTTGTTTTCCTAGAAAACAGTTTTTAAGAGGAGAAAATTAGAGGCATTGAATTGTAAAAATGTAAAGACAGAAATTATTTTAAAGAAAGTTTTCTCTTTCATTTGTTTCTGCTTTTTGATTTTGATACTGGAAATCAAGCTTAGGATCTTGCAATTGCCAGGCAGGCACTGTGGTGCTGAGCTACATCCCTGGCTTCGACTTTTATTTGCAAGAAAATTAAGAAATGAGGAACATAAAAAATCTATATAAATTTAACTTTTAATTAAATGTTACACCTTAAATTATATTTGGTATAATATACGTTACATATGACAATTCTAAGGGATTTTCTAAATGTAGTGTAACAAGTGTAGTTCAATGTTGAAAGGAGATAATCAACATTGAAAAATGGGTAAGCCAGTAAAGACAGAAATAATTTTTTGAAATGTAAAAAATCTGAGCAGAAAAAATCAAAGCTTTCACATATTACAAATGATATTTATGTACATGTAAAATTATTAACTAACAATTTTCTAGTATCCCATTATAATTCTGTGAGATAAAATTTATCCCCAAATACTTGATTTTATTTAGTGGAATCTTCAGATAAAATATTTCAGTCTAAGTTTCCTGAATGAATGGGTAATATGCAACATTTTGTTTCCATGGTGTTGCTATCCAACTTCAAGGGCTCACAGAAAAAGCCACCAAGTCAGCAGGACCTGTGTACTCACAATTACTGTAGTATAATTCACAATGTTTGAGCTATGGAAACCACCTGGGTATCTAACAACAAATGAATGAATAAAGAAAATACTTATGCACAATAGAGTATTATTCACCATGAAAAAACAAAATCATGTCATTTGCAGGAAAATGGATGGAACTGCAGATTGTTGTATCAGGCATAACAACTCAGACTCAGAAAGTCAAATATAACATATTTCCTCTCATATGAAAACAAAAATCTAAAAGCAAAGCAAGAGGGAAATAACATGAAAGTATGAGCATCTTCTAGAGAAAAGGAAGATTAGGAAGAAGGGAAAGGGAAAAAAAAATGATGGGGATGAAAATCATCAAAATAGGCTATATATCTACATGAATCTCCCCAAACAAAATTCTTTGTTCTGTATAATAATATTCACTAATCTAAATACAAAATTATAAACAGTAGGATACAAAAACGTAAACATAAACTAAGGGACAAAGTGGCTATGTCCTGGTTCTCTCTTGTACTAGCCCTCTTTTAGTGATGGAAGTGAAGGTGTGAGGAACTGTTAATTCAACAATCGTTGGGAAGGCCAGCCAATTAGCTAAGTGGATTAAAGTGCCTGCGAACAGGCACAGGTGCCTGGGACTCAATACTCGGCTGGCCATGCTGGCTTCTGCCCTGGGGCACACTGAGACAGAGATTGAGACAGCATGGTGGTGAGCTCCTGTAATCCCAGCACTGGGAGGCTGTAAACTGGCGGATCACTACGAGTCTGATCTAGTAGTGAAACTCTGAACACCCTGTAGACCCTTCCCTAAATTACAAAAGAAAAAAAAAAGGTTCAAAGTTTTGACAGTGATGAGAAGATGCGTTTTAAGCATCTTTTAAGATTCAGTGGTTAACATTTAGAGCAGAAGCTCAGTCAAACAAGACAGTTCAAGAAGATGAGTCCAAGGGGAACCATAGGTCTGATGTAAGATAGAAGACTAGACAGAGCTTCGTGAGCCAGCAGAGAATCATGACCAATGACCCAGAATAAGCTAGAGGTATAGCAGACTGCAGTGAAAATTCCACATGTGACAGAAACAGGACATTATGGTCTAGCCTCTCATCTCCACACCTTCATGCCACATTAATGAACTGAAAGGGGCTGGGGAGATGGCTCAGTGGAATAAGTGCTTCCCTGGCAAGTGCAAGGATCTAAGTGCAATCCCCAGTTCTAAAAACAAAACAAAACAAAACAAAAAAAAAAAGAATGAACTCATGGCTTATCTAAGTCAGTGTTTAGTGGCAAAAACTGTGAATTCCACAGATAAATACAGCTAAGGTAAAGAGAATATTGTCACCAATTAAGGCAAATATGTTTTTAAACTACTTAATAGACACTGATTTTTTTGGCTACGGAATTTTCCATCAGAACCTTTCTTTTTTTAATCTGTAGGAGGAATTTTTTCTTTAGAATTTGAATAAGATGGATCAGAAAGGCTAGTATTTTCCACTTACATTGATAGCCAGACTGGGATGGCTTTGATCTGGCATTTTGTGGCTTTTGAAAATGCTGTCAGGCAAGCATACACTTTCAAATGTTGTATAAATAGCTCAATCTATCACAGTTGAAAATTCTATTTAAGAAAAATAAAACACAAACCTGATGTAGAACAACCCACACCCTGATTTAGTGTTCACGACAGTGCTTAGAACCTTTTAACACTGGCATTTTATCTTAGCTTTCCTCAAAATGGTTATATTATATTAGCTATGTGTTGAATGGTAATGATGAAAGCTGTAATAAGTTTTGGGGTCTCTTAAACCTTGAAGGATAAATCTAATATTTATTGTCTTCAAAAAATGTCTAAAACCAGTAGGAAAAAGCCATATGGTACTCCAAACCACAAGGGAAATTATACTTATTTTTATAAAGCATTCCCTCTACAAAAAAGGGTAACCCTTCTGTTTATCATTATGTTTTTTGAAGTAACTTCAATGAAATCATGAAGTATTATCACATGAGCAGCAAAGGAGAAAATCTCTGTTGCCAGGGCCCTCAAAGAAAAGGAAATTTGGGATATGGCACAATTGCAGCCTATTTTCCACCCTGCAAATGAGGTTTAAGATGTGGTACGGGTGAAGGACAGAGGTTTTTCTCACCATCAAAAAAGATGGTCAACACTTTCAAAAGTTTTATAGAAGGGTATATTTTGCATTCCTGATTCAAGAACTAAATTGCACTTTATTACAGTTAATGCTAATATTTGACATGGACAGTTGGTCTGGGTTGACTCAAATGTTCCAATGTGTGAAGAGAGTGCCGGGAAATGTGCATAGGGAACTCGCTACAAACAGTACGTGGGGAAGGATTTTGGAAGAAAACCGATGAAGTCATAGCAAGGATATTTTCCATCAGATGAAAACTACCAGTGGTATCTATTTATTTCCTTTGGAAAACAGACCATCAAAGAAAATCTTCTTTAGTAGAGAATTCTTGTTCAAATATAACAAAAATGTTTCTGCAAAAATAATTCTATTTCTGCTTCTTTCTGCATGTTCTTTCATTCATCAACTGTGATACACGAAAGACACTGTAAGAAGTACAGTAAGGGCCGTCAGCAATCACATGCACTTACTGTGCTACCTAGATATGGGTTTCATGCTAAACTACACATACAGGAGAACTCTGAGGAATGTGTGCTCATTTCATATCTGAGAAAAATGGAATTTAGCAAAGTTCGGGGAACAATTTTCTTATGTTTCATTGTGTGTGTTAGTCAGTCGGTGGTTTGCCATTACAGCAAATGCCTGCACATCAACTTATAAAGAGAAAAGATGTAATTTGGCTCAAAGTTCAGGAGATTTCAATCCGCAGTTAGTTGGCTCTGTTGTTTTTAGGACGACGGCAGGATAGCACCTCATGATAGGATGCAGGGTTGCTCGAGTCATGGCTGAGGATTGGAAGAGAGTGAGGAGAGAACGGAGCTTGCAGGATCCCTTTAAGGATGCATTCCTAATGGCCTCGAGGCCTTCCACCAAACTCCACTTCTCAGCAGAGACACAGTCTACGGACCAAATTTTAGCATACAACCTGTTATGGTTTATCTGTAGGGGTCCCCCTCAAAGCCTCATGCAATCATGCGTCAGACTTGTAGCATTTGTGATTAACTCATGATCCACTGGGATTATGGGTGTGAGTGCTGTGGGGATTATGGGTATGGGTACTACACCCAGCCTGGGGCAGATAGACTGAATGCAGTTTAAGAGAGACAGACTTCCTCTCTTTAGCCATTGTTGCTATTGCTCCCCTCTGCTCTCTGCTTTTGGCCACTGCCATGAAAGGCTACTCTCTTCCATGTGCCACTCTTGCCTTGGAGCCAGTTGAGTATGGACTGAAACCTCCAGTAACTGTGAACTAAATAAACATTTCCTTCCTTCATTTTGATCATCAGGTATTTATTTGGCCCAGCAATGAGAGAAGAGTGACTGAGACACAAGCCCTTGAGTGTATCTTCCATATGTTACAGCACTATACCCTATATCCAAGATTTGAATCCAGGTTGTCTCATTCTATAGCTCAAATCTTAATGACCTCCCCACCCAGAACTAATTGATATCTCAAATAAAAACAATCACTAAAATCATATGACATTGATATAGTATGGAAAATTCATAAGGAGAACAGAGGCAGTCTTGTCAAATCCCTAATAGAGAAATGTGGTACTCATTTATGAAACAAATAACAGTTTTTTTAACACTTAAATGATATCAGCAATTTACTACATGAATACATGGTAAAATGTACAATATTGTATATCTTTTAAGAATGTTTTTCCTTGAACAGAACCTGTTAAAAAGGCATTATGGAATGGTTTGAAGAAAACTTGGTGATTTCACCATTAGAGAAAATGAAGCTATTCTATTATATATTACATTTGTTTGCCCATCACTAAAGGAGTCAGTTTAAAACAGCAAATATTTCCTTCATTATTAAGAATTATAAATTTAACCAAAAAGTACTTATTCAAGCATAAGAATGTTACATAGATGTAATGACTTCATAGAGAAGAAACAAAGTATGATCAATTGCTCTATTAATTATTACTCTATAAGAAGTTTCATCAAAAGTTCAAGGTTTTAAACTAGGAAAGTATTTTAACTGTGAATTATCCCTAAGCCAACCTCCAGTAAATATCCTCTCATCTCTGTTTATCTGTAATTGATCAATATCCATGGAAAACAATGTTTCTGATAACCTTCCCCATTACCACATTAAAATTATTCTTTGGAATATAAGTTAATGTTTTGGAAATTAAAGAAATAATATATTTTATCAAGTAAATGTAATATATAATTTCTGAGGGGGGGGGTGCAAAATGCTAAACTCAGTTTGGAGAGAAACTTAAATTTCTTCCAAAACCAAACATGCTGTGGGCTGGAGGAGAAGCTCAGTGGTAGAGGGATTGCCTAGCGTGTGCCGAGCCCTGGGTTCAATCCTCAACACCATGAAAGTTGTGCTCTTAAGTGAGATTCAGCAGTCATACTCCTTGGTGAACACCAGTGTTTGTATCAGCTTTATTTATGTTTGTATCGGCTAGCAGCAGAAAAGACCAAGTGAACAAGACTGAGAATGACTTATCCCACTTTTCTAACTTCTACATAAATACAGTAAGGGACCTTAGATCCAAAACCTGTGAGCAATGACTGGAAGTTAGAGATGGTTCTGTATTTATACCAAACAAAACAAAACAAAAGTAAAAATAGAACTACAAAAATATGGGTCTCTGTGCTGGCTGACAAAAACTGAATTCTATGACGAAATCAAGTCAATGAATCTCCCCTTAGGGTTTCCAAATAAAACACAGCTCTACTGAAATCTTGGTTTTAGCCCCATGAAGCATATATCACATCTGATTTATAGAACTATGCATAATAAATTTGTGCTGTCACTAAATTTGTGTAATTTTCATGGTAGCAATACAGTAATTCTTCCTTGTACTTTTCTTAAGAGATTGAATGTTAGTGTCAGTTTTGTTAAGACAAGTGATCTATTCAAATTTTCTACTTCTTTCTTTCCTCCTTTTTTTTTTTTTCTTTTTCTTTTTTTAGAACTGAATTGAACTCAGGCCCTTGCACTTTCCAGGGAAGCACTTATTCCACTGAGCCATCTCCTCTGCCCCTCTATTTCTTTTTAAGATCCAGTTTGAAAAAAAAATTAAAGATTCAGTTTGAAAAACTTGTTTCTTTTACATGTGGAATATTATATTTTTCACACGCAGAAAGCTACACAACGTTTATCTTGTTACTTTTTGTGAGTTTATTGAGGTATATTCTATAATAAATTGAAATCATAAACATTTTATGACAAGTTTAGACATATTTTTTAAATCAGATTATATTTTAAAATAGACATATTTTTTCTAAGTCATTTTTCTTCATTTCATCAGCTACCAGTGACTAATCTTCTCTCTGTGAGTAGAAATTAATTTACTTTTGAATTCTACAAATGGATTGAAATTGCTTGCATCTTTTAAATCCAGCTCTTCAAAGCATAATGATTTTAAAATTCATCTATGTCACACTGTCCATCAATTATTCATTGTTTTGAAGTACTGAATAATGTCTCATTGAATGCCTGTATTACTTGGTTTGTTCAGTTCTCTACTTTGTTTTCTTCTATTGGTTTTTAACTGTAAAGCTGCCATAATCCATATTTACAAGAGTTTGTGTGAATAAATTTTCCTTTCTTTGAGTGAGTTCCTAGAATGAAATAAATGATAAGGTATATATTTGACTTTTTAAAAATTGTGCTGTTTTTCAAAAAGGTTATACCACTTTGCATTACTAACAGAAAGTAATGATGGCTTCAATCATTCCATTTTGATATTTTAATTTCTTTATTGAATACTCTAGAGAAACTATTATTATTCATAGAAATAATTAATACTTTTCTCTATGCCACACGATAAGGACTGCTAGAGATCATGGCATACACTTCCTGTTGAAACTGGGATAATTTATGCAACAATAGTTATACCATATATTCCCTTCTTAAAAATTGGCAAATTGTGATCATTATGACACAGAGTTAAGCATCTTTTCTTTAGTATTTGAGCAAAGCTTTACTGATAACTATGCTTTTTTTCCTTTAAATATTCTACACTCTTATAGAAAATACAAATTGGAATTATGATTTGCAAAATACATAATAGGTTCATTTCCTGCAGATTTGAGATATACTATAAATATAAGAAATCACTGGAAAAGTACTGACTATATCTCTATTCATATATAAGAAATTCTCTAAAGAACTGAATTATGTCTCAAATATTTTATCCTAAAATGAACACGTTATTAGGGGAGTGTTTCTTCCAAAGGAAAAATATATGTGAGTAGAAGAAAGAAAGCGAGCTCCAAATAACTTTTCCTTGGGACTTAAGCTTGGAAAAAAGTCCTCAAAGATAATTTTACAGGCAGAATGAAGTTGCATTATTGCTTTATCAAATGATTACAAGTTTCCTTGCATGCTTTTATTTACTCCTTTTAAAATTGTAAGCCTTGTCAATATATTTGAATTTGCACTGCACAGATCCTGAACCTAGTTTTCCATGTTTAAGATCATGCTCTGCAATTTACTTGAGATTTTGAGAAAGTTTCCTAAAAAATCATGTCTCACATATTTTATTTCCTTACAAACTATGTGATTCTAATAACAATAGAAACTATTCCAAATCATGGTGAAAATTAACCAAACACATAAAGCACTTACAATACCAGCTCATATGGAAAATATGTTCTATTACATTTAATATTCATTTTTAATATGTAGAGAACATCCTTGATTTTTTACACCTATTGTAAAATTATAAGAATTCATATCAAAATAAAATCTTTCAAGAGAATAGTAACAATGGCCCCAACAAACAGAAGAACAACAAAAAAATTATGCAGTTTTGATTGTCAGTCACTATTAAAGATGTTATATGCACACTTTTTTCTTACTTAAATTTACATCTTCCTTGAAATATAGTTATCATTTCTATTGCTGTAGGTGAAATATAGCTCTTGACCAGTTATATGTCAAATAGGCCAAGTTTGTCCTTCCACAACATTGAGGAATAAAGTCATGAAATGAAGGGCATAACTAGGAGAGTTGTGTTGCAAATAAGGAGAATAGCTCTTGGATTTCTAGGGAGGATATCTGGTGGGATTGGTCCCAGGGCACTTTGTCAGAGGTAATGACACTACAAATCAGAAGTGAGTATAATTGGCATTAGACTATCATCAATTTATAGAACTACCATAGCTGCTGAGCTAATATATATATTTTTTCTTTTGCTCCAAATGCCTTCAGGGCAGGTTTGGCTGGCTTGAGTTGTGAGGATCGAACCACACAACCTGAGCCTGACTGCTTTGTTGAAGCAGCCACTTAAAGGAGTGAGCTAAGGGGCAGGGCCCCTGCTGAGCTAATATCGGTTCAATAGGGAAACAAGTCATGTAGCAGGAACACATGGAGAGAACAAAAACATTTTTGAAAAGAGAAGGGAGTATGACTCTGAATATTCTGGTCCCCCACTGACGTGTCTGATGCCAATCTGGCCAATCTGTACTCGTAGGATCAGGGGGTATTAATTACAGCATAATCTAAAATTGGTGATTCAAGTGCTGGCCAGATAGCTCAGCAAACTAAAGTGCCTGCGTAGGCAGATGCAGGGACCAGGGTTCGATCCCTGGCTGTGCCAGACCTGACCTCTGGGCATGCTGAGACATTGATTGAGACTGGGCATGGTGGCATGTGCCTGTAACCCCAGAGTTTGGGAGGCTGAAAACAGAAGAATCACTCCAAGTCAGATTTGCTTAGTGAGACCTTGTAGACCCTGTACTAAATACATTTTTAAAAATTAAAAAACATAAATTAAAATCAGTGATTCCCTCAAGGAAGGCATGCAGGCATGTAGGCACGACCATCACCTCTCCGTCTCGGGCTTCTAGCCACAATCCTGATATCTTCATTTCCCTATGCTGGTTTTATTGAGCACAAAAGCAGTTCCCAGATTTTTTAATCTAACTTATCTTCCTGCCTATCTTACTAATTTACAGAGAAATACAACTTGATCATGCTTAATATTATCCAGGTTCTCATAGTTAGAAAGTGGCACACATCAAAAATTGGATTTAAAAATTTGTGTTTTCCAAGCTCACACTCATCACTTATGATAAGGTTTCTCAGACCACTGCTATTATCATACTTCTTGACATTTTGTTACCGTGAAAATGGTACTAGCTCCAGGCATGTAAAAGAAATATAATTCCGGGATTGGTTAACTAGTGTAGGAAGACAGATTCCTGGGAATGAGGGAAATCAGGTCTACCTCAGCTGGTTTTACTCCTCCATTACTCCTTTTCCAGTTGGCTAATTACATTTTCAAAGATTTGTAGTAAAAAGGTGTCTTACTATTAACTGAGTAGATATTAAAATAATGGTCATACACTAAAAAAATAATGAAAGAAGATGGCAATAAATTTTAACTGAAGTTAAATACCTCTAAGATTTGAATCAATTGTCCATTGTTAATCATGGATTGTTCTACCTCAGGCAATTAATTCAGTAATTTCTCTTTTCCTTGTTAACTTTAAAAAGAGTAACTAAAAACACTAGTCTGAATTTGTTCCCTAATGCAACTAAGGGATTGGTATAAAATAAAGAAAAGAATAAATTTCACAATAGGTAAGTCAAGATTATTTAGAGATATGTGCAAATAGCCTTATATCAATGTGCAGAAACACTGCTCAGAAATTCTTGCAATATTGCCTCTTCAACACATAAATTCTATAACTTTCAGATTTGATAACTCAATAGAAACTGGTGCATTAAAACTTGAAATTTTGTTCTTCAAGTTTTGAATGAAAATACATAATATGTATTATATTTATCAGTATGATATATTGTTTAAATTGTTATATTTTAGGATTTTAGAAATGGCATTCATATTTACAGTCATAATGGTATTAGATTACACTGAACTTTAATGGACTTGCACGCAATATTTATTATACATATTGAACAAATTTAGGAAAAGAGTTTTAATCAGGATATGTAGCAGAAAATAAAATTAACAATCAAAGAAAGTTGCATAAAAGAATGGAACATTAATCATGATATTCATCATCTAAAAACTTGATTTATTATTACTTCTTAAAACTACAACGCAGTCTTACCTTTAATCACTTGAGAGGTTGAAAGCTACAGGGAATGTCATTTCATTAAACAGTACTATGTATAGGTCAGAAGAGAGCTCTAGGTCTTTAGGAATCATTTAGAAACAGAACTCCTACTATGTGGATAAATCTTATCCAACCATAGCAAAAATAGGGCAGACTACAGTGTAAATGGATGGCAGGATTGTTACTCATAACAAAAATAGCAATACACATTAGAGTGGAAATTTAAATTTCAACTGCTTGAAGAAATTCAAGTTCATCTATAGTTAATGTTTTGTGTCCTTTTAAAAATGTCTTCCAGCAAAAGAGATTGGTTTAGGTTTTTTACTACAATATTCCAAGATAACATTTTCCAATGACTGACTTTGAATAATTTGCACAAATCAACAAGCCCACAAAACTTCTGTAGCCTTGGTGTACAAGAAGTTTGTGTGCTGCTCACCACATTTGTAAATGTTTTCTTCTTTGCCTCTTTGCCTTATTACTACTCTCAACAAAATAACAGAACAACACAATGATGTTGCTTTTATGTAATGATACGAAATTTGAGAATTTTATGTAACTCATCTGTATGACTTTTCTCAAGGGATTCCTAAGCATCTACACTTTGTAAACATGGGTAACCACAAAATAAAGTTTAAAATTTTGTGGTGTTTGCATGAAAACATATAAGACCATCATTAAACCTGTATCCACTGATGATTAGGCAAAACTTTCTGGTGACGAACTACATGCATTCTCCGTAATGTCATGGGCTGCACTCACACACAATCATTTCTGAAAACCCTTTGAAGGTTCATTATCTGGTTCTTTAAACTTATCATTTCACACTGACTTCATGATTGTATATCATTGACGTTAGTAAAATGTTATGTGGACTCTTTGAATAGTTTTCTGTTCACATCTGTGTTTGCCTTCTAGAATGAACCAGCTCTTTCTGTTAGCCTAACTCAAATGTAGTATAAATTTGTGCTGCCTTCTCCGATTTCTCTAGGGAGAGTAAATTACATGTTACCACATGTTTATTGTAGTGTACCACATTTCAGAGTTTTATTTACTTTAGAAATGAAGGTGAAATTCTGTGGGGTAGAAATATACTTTCAGTCTATATGTCCATCAAAAGATTAATAGATAAAAAATGGAATACTACCCTACCATGAAGAAAGACAAACTAACTCATTTGTATGAAAAATGTTGCACTTTGAAGAAATAATATTTAGTGAAATAAATCACACACATGCGCACACACACACACACACACACACAATGAGAAACCCAAATGATAAAGAGTGAACTGAAACATAAATAATAGAAAGTAGAGAAATAGATTTTCCTGAAATGGGAACAGATCTAGAGATGGAAGATGGGGAAGGGATGGGTAGGAAAAGGTGTTTTTAAAAAAATTAAAATGTGTTATGTACTAACTCCACAGAAAGAATCACAAACATGTAACACTAAAATAAATAAATAAGGGTCAACTAAATAGCTTAGTAACTAAGCACCTGCTTAGGCAACCACAGGGACCAGGGTTTGATCCCTGGTACCACAAGTCAACTAGTGGGATGTGGCCTCCCCCAGGCCCATTGAGCCAGCCACTGAGACTGGCAGTGGTGGAGCACACCTGTAATCTCAGCACTGGAGGCTGAAAGCATGAGGATCACTACAAGTCTGAGCGCTGTACCAAATACATACATACATAAATGCGTACATACATACAATAAGTAAATAAATAAAATAAAGTGATTGAAAAACATATTTCACAAATTTTATACTCAGAGTAAAACTAGTTAAATATGCAATGTATTTCTTAAAAATATATCTAGAATTGATGTGATAGCAAGTCATAGCAATACTATTATAGACTGACAAGTGCAAGGGCCTGAGTTCAATCTCCCCCCAAAAATACTATTATAGAATATGGAGAGGGACATTGCATTATGATAATGATATACCTTCACAAAGAAG
The DNA here is from genome assembly GCA_002564305.1 of Octomys mimax. NCBI lineage: Eukaryota > Metazoa > Chordata > Mammalia > Rodentia > Octodontidae > Octomys > Octomys mimax. The sequence goes on from NDGM011217092.1 coordinate 14,161, forward strand.
GTATGAAGATCACAAATGTTTTGAACAATTTCTTCCTATTTCACAATAGCTACTGTATATTTTGGAACTTACTCTTTCAGTTTTCATACCAGGTAGGCAATACGATGTAGGATAAGGAAAAAAATGCCAGTCAGATATAATATTAGTGTCTCTTAGTTCATTAAAAAGAAAGGTATGTGCTAATTAAAGAAATTTTTATGCACATAACTTGTACCATGAGCAACTACTTTAAAGATAACAACATGTAATTTATTAAGTATTATTATTCTTCTATTATTGTGTTATGCAATATTGTTTTGCCTTTTATCCATAAAATAAAAAGGCTTAAGTGTGTGTGTTCCTGAAAACAGGGCTTCAAAGTTCACAAAGCTCAAACTTGTGGATAAAAAGGGGAAGCACATAAGTGCAAAATCACAGTTGGAGATTTCAACATACCTCTCTGAGAAGTGCCTAAAAGGGGTCAGAGAGAAAACAGTAGCATTATGTTGACAATCTTATCAAATTAACTTTGATATACACAGTATGGCTCATCAAAAGGAAAAAGAAAAAAATACATATTTAAGTGCACATGAGAATTTACCAGCTGGATAATACTCTATGCCATAAAAATAAGCCTGATATATTTAAAATAATTGAAGTCATATAAACATTCATTTTAATTAACTGGAAGATAGTTGAAAAATGTCCAAATATTTGTAAACTAAACAACAATTTTTAACTGTACCATAAAGAGAAAAGGAAGTCAATGTAGGTTTAAAAAATATTTTATATTATCTAAAATGTAAAACACAACATATAAAAGTAGGGCCAGAGGTATAGCTCAGTGGACTAAGCATTTGCTTAGGTAAGCACAGGGACCAAGGTTCAATCCCTGGCTACACATGCCATGCCAAGCCTGCCCCAGGCGCTCTGAGCTGGCGATGGAGTTTGGACATGGTGGTGCACGCCTGTAATCCCAGCACTTGGGAGGCAGAAATTCAGGAGGATCACTACGAGTATTGGCTGTGTAGTGAGACCCTGCACAAAAAATAAATAAACAAACAAATAAGTAAAAGTACTTAGGGTACAAACAAAGTAGTAACTAAAGATAAACTCATGCAATTGAGAAAAGAGCAGTAATAAAAAATTAACACAACAAAATCTTGTTCATTGTAAATATCAATGGTTAGCATAGTCTAGATTATAGCTGTAGAGGTACCATCTGAATATTCTATAAGAAACATGAAGCAAAATTTATGCAATGTTGAACTAGGCAAACATTTCTTTAATAAAATATCAATGTTCAACATTAGAAACTTCTGCCCTTTTAAAATAAATGCTATGAACATATATATCATAGATGGAGAGAATTTTTCAAACTGTAAAGTGATAAATATCTGATTTCCCCAATGTGTAAAGCATCTTCAAAACTCAATGACAAAAATAATTCTATTTAAAAAGAAAGGAACTTTGAATTGATACTTCACCAAAGATATAAAGGCGGTAAATAGACCCATAGAAGAAAAGCAGGATTCGCTCCCTTATGAATCATCATTGAAATGCAAATTACAATAATGTGGTGCTTCTGTATACCCAACAGAATGACTGAAATTAAAATTTAACTAAGACAAACTGAAAATAAGGTAGAGATTGAAAATACTAAGTGGTGACAAATACAGAGAGCAAGTGGGACAATGCTAATACATGGATGTTGACAGTCCAAATTTCTTTAGTTACTTTGGAAAAACACTGGACAATTTCTTGTAAAGTTAAACATAAAATAGCCAAATAATTGACAATCCTATTTCTAGGTGTTTATCCAAGAGAAATGAACACATTTGCGAACACAAAACATGTATCAGAAAGTATATGTAAGCCTTTGTTTATAATTGCTTCAAAGTAGGAATCGTTGTAATGTTTATCACTTGCAAATGAATGAAACATTGTGGTCTGAAGAAGAAATATAATATTATTGATAACTTTAGAGAAAATTATTCTAATCAAAAAACGTTGGACCTCAAATGCCATATACTTTATAATTCCACTTCTAGGAAATGTCCAGAAAAGCTATATGAATAAATTTTAAAAACTAGTAAGTTGTTGCTGATGCTTCCAGTGGAAAGAGGTGACTGAATGTAACATGACATGATAGAATTTTTTTGTAATGATGGAATTATTTTACAATACAATTAAGATGATAGTTTTAAAGTTTTCATGTATGTCAAAATTGATAGATTTATCCAATTCACAAATTTGAATTTTGAAATATAAATTTTCTTTAATTACATGATGAGAGTTCATTTACTAGTATTTAAATGTTTAAAACATTAATTTATACTTATTTTGTGCATCTGCTGTGAAGTCTACAAGTTCTTCTAACTACTATTTTATGAAGATGAAGATAAAGCAACAAAATAGCATCCATACCCAAAAAGCAATGTACTCTGCTTTCTTGTTGAGTTAAGTTTGAAAATATATATATATATTTTTTCTTGTGGAACCAGGGATTGATCTCAGGCCCTTGCGCTTGCCAGGGAAGTGCTTATTCCACTGAGCCATCTCCCCGGCCCTGAGTTTGAAAATATTAAAAATAGTATTATTTTATCAAGAGTTGTCAGTTTTTAACACGTGATAACAGCTTATTAAACTGTAAGAAAGCATTCTTATGAGTAAGTTGACATTGTGCCTAGAGGAATCCTGTGTTTCAGTGTCAGTTATTATTTGACATTCAGCCAGCATGATTTTGGAAACCAGAAAAAAACACATTATGATAAAGGTCTTTGTTTTGTCTTTTTTCTTTTTTTTACTGTTTACTCATTTGTTCAAATTAAAGACAGTTAATAATATACAACAGTACTATACTCTGTGCTTCAAGAAGCCAGAAAAATATTTTTTATATTTTATGTTTATATTTATATTTTTATCATTAATTTTGAGAAACAAATAGAAATGAGACAGTTTCAAAACTGATTAGAAGGAAAGTTTCAATAATTAATACACTGCATATTGTTCTCTTTGTAGTGGTTATTCATAGTACAAGATGCAGAC
>NDGM011217095.1:0-16903 GCA_002564305.1 Octomys mimax
CTACCAATTTTGTTTGAAACTGTCTCATTGCTATTTGTTTCTCAATAAAATTATGGCAAAAAAGAAAAAAGCTAAATTTATGCTGCTCCAGAAATAGAAACAAAAATGAGAGAGACATAATAACACTGGGTAAAAATAACAATATTTTGAAAACATTACCTCACACATTGAAGTATAAAGAAAAATCAAAACTGGATAAATACAATGTTAAGTCTACCAGTATATATCATTGTGTCAGAGTAACACAAATCTGATATAAAGAGAATGCCTTAAATGAAACAAATAAAAAGGGGAAAGTATATGAATAAATTTAGCTACTAACATTGCATGAATAATGGAAGTTAGAAAGTAGCTGAGAATAGTGCTTAGTTAAAAAAAAGAACCCCATTTGTCTAGAATTTTGTACAGTGATGGTATTCTTCAAAAATGAAGACAAAATAAAAGAAATTTTGAAGTAACAAAAGTCAAGAAAACTGGGCTGTGAGATAGCTCATTAAAATAAGTGTTTGCCTGGTAGGCACAGGGTCCTGAGTTCAATTCCCAGTACCAAAATAAATAAATAAATAAATAAATCATAGGGCTAGATAATTTTTGGGCTCAGGAGATAGTTCAGTGGCACAAGCACTTGCCTGGAAAGTGCAAGGGCCTGAGTTCAATCCCCAGTTCCACCAAAAAAAAAAAAAAAAGAAGAAGAAGTCAGGAGAATGGTCACTAACCATCTGAGTGCCATAACCGTCACTGAAGGAAGTGAAACTTGTTGAAGAAAATAAGACTGGAAATCCTAATTAATTTTTTTCAGTCTATATCAATTGCTGTGATATTAATTTGAACTAAATTAAATGTTAGAGAAGCACATTATAATCCTTGAAACAATTATTATAAAAATAGTTAAAAATCAATAAAATAGGAGCTGGAGATTTATCTTAACAATAGAATGCCTGCCTAGCAAGCTGGAAGCCCTGGCTTCAGTCCTCAGCACCAAATAAAAATAAAAAAAAAAATAAAACTCTATTAAAAAATAAAGTAAATGCAGCAAAGTAATCCATTTTCTTAAAAAGCAATGTTGTAGTAACCTTAGGACAACAAGCAGAATTGATACGTAGAAGACAAACAAGAACGTCTAATTAAACTCAACATATCAATAATAATGTTAAATGCAGGAGAACAAAACCTAATTAAGAGTCGAATTGTCAAATTGGATAATTAAAGCAGACTCATTCATATTCAGTTTGTGAGAGATGCATATTAAACCTGAAAATACAGTAAAAATTGAAAGTAGGAAGAGAAAATGATATATAAACACTAAGTATAATAAAACTGTCATACTCATACTAATATATGATGAAGTAGACTTCTTAAATGGAATATGACAAAGAATTTAAAATATTCTTAGCACTAAGAATCAATTTAAGAAAAAGATTGAAAAGAACTAGACTTATATATTCCCCCAAGCCCCAGAACTTTATTACAATACAAAACAATAACTGCAAGCACTGAAAAAAGTAAAGAAATTCACAATTTTTTGTATTTACATTCCTAGAACATCAAATATTAGTCTAATCTAAAAGAACTTTTTTCTATTAAATTATTTTAACCGATACATAAAAACAAAATCATATATATTTTCAAGGTTGTAGCTGATGTTTTAACACATGCAGGTATTATATGCATGTAATGTTTAAAATAAAGTAAAGAATTCCCTACATATTCATTGCATCTTTGCATTAAGAACATTTAAAAATGTTTCTTGTAGCTTTTACAAATATACAATATGCTACTGTTATCTGTCAGTATGACAGTAGTTTATAACTATTTAACTATAATTTTATACCCTTGATCTCTCTGAGTGAAATCCTAACAGTGGTCTTACTTGATGGAAGTCTGATTGAAAAGGAATAAATATTATATTCTTGGGATGATGAAAACATTTTACTTTGACGAGAGTGTTACTTGCATAAACATACAAACTTTTAAACTCCTTAAGCAGCTGTACACTTAAATTTGGGCATTTTATTTTATTTAAATTCCACTTCAGCAGTACCTCAAGACAATACTCAATATTTTACATAATACTCTTTTTCATTATATAGATTATTCATTAAAGGATTAGCTTTCATATATATATATATATTCTTTTATAATACATATATAATCCTTTATAAGGCATATATATATATATATATGTATATTCATTTGATGCACATTATAAAGGATTAACAAGGTGGGCTAACAATGGGCACCTGCAAGTTCAGGTGTGAGAGAGCAAAGGGGTCATCTGCGTGCTGGATAAATGGAGGATCTAGTTGAAGGCCTAGTTTTCACTGCAAAGTGCTATGGGAGTCTACATCAGGAATACAAATGTTGTACAAGGAAGGCTTCAGAAACTACGCTGAAAGACTGAAGAGTCTGTGCTGAAAGCCTGGAGACAGACGTACCAAGTGATGTCAAAGACTGGAGTTCCTCTGAAGAAGCAGAAGGTGGGCTTCTTTCCTTTCCCTTTTTATCTGATCAGGGTGAAAGCCTACTGGCTGGTGCCACCCATGGAGTGTGTGGTTCCCTCTCCAGTAAGCCTGTCATCTAGATTCCCCTAGAGTTGTGCTAAACCAATTTAGTAGGTGTTTCCTATTCAATTTGACACCACAATTAACTATCACAGTCCTTTACCCCATTTAACATTGTATTATTTATATATCTGTATACATTATTTCTCTTTTGGACTTTTAGTATCTTGATTGTATTGTTTGTTTACCTTAGCAATTCTGTAATGTCTTTGCCAAATTAGACAAACAATAAGTGTCAAATGAGTACATAAAATAGACTGTAGGTAGTAACGCTGCCAACATGTGAAATATAATTAACCTCATTTTATTAAGACAGGAGCGCCAAACAATGACACCACAGCTAAACTTGATACACTGGTTGTTTTGATATGGCCCACAAAGCACATTTTTACATTTTATTGTTTATTGCTACTGTTATTATTTGTTGTATTGGAGATAGAACATGCTAGGCAAATTCTCTATCATTGAGCTACATCACCAATGCTTTTTTCTCTTTTGAGTTATGGTCTTACTAAGTTACTTAGGCTGACCTAGGTTTGTGATTCTTTCACTATAGCCTTTCCCATTTCTGGGATTAACATTGTGCATCACCATGCCCAGAAAAACGTTAATTAAATAGAAAACCAAAGCAGACAGTACTATATGTTATTAAAAACATGAAGGTATAGGAGTCCATAAATTTTATTAGTATACAGGACAGTTGAAAATTTTAAAACGTACAAGATAAATTCTGCCAATAACGAGCATGATGAAGCTAGTATAATTTAACAATATTAGATAAAGAAGGAAAACTCAAGTGCTCCTGGAAGTGATGAGTTAGAGTTCAGACCCGTACATGGTGTGGCGCTCTCAAGCCCTATCACACCAACCTGTCCTAAAGGATTGGAATAACAAAAAGTATTGTTAATTATGAGCCACACAAATAAGCAGCTATTTCATAAGACACAAACTAATGGGAGAGAGTCATAAAACAGAATTAGCAAGAAGAGTGTAGCTGATTATGCAGACCGCCAGAGTGGATGTAATTTGAGAGCCTGAGTGATAAGGAGATCACTGGTTTCTGCCCACGCTGTTCCAACAGCATTGCAAAGATGAGATTTATAAATACTTTATAAATTAAAGAAATTAACTACACCATCACTAAACTGAAAGTCCCACCTACACTACTTGCACAGCTTTCTATTAATAGCACTTGAAGCATTAGCTGCCAAAGTCCTGGAATAAATTATTCCAGAATTAGAGCTTCCAGAGATGAGTTATTGCCGCTCCTGTGCACATTACTGGTAGCAGAAAATGCCATATTTGGAGTCAATCTCTTGTAGAGTCAAAAAGCTATGAACAGCTACAATGACATAAGAGCTTAGACTTACAGCCTTATTAATATTTTATAGAAATAGGGTGGAGAAGATAAAATGGATAATAACTTAAATGAAGGTGACATTGTTCTTCAATACTTCTTGATCGCTTTTTAGTGTCATATCTACTTTTAAGAGTGCAGACAGGTTTCTCTTACTTTAAGAGAAACTCATTATTCCATGCTTTATTTATTAAGCAGGAAGATTATGGTTCGAGAGTGTTTTAGTCTACACAATATATTCTGAGACAATGCTGAAGTATAGAATGAAAATAGGCATAAGATCAAAATTATTTAGCTATAATTAATACAAGGGGTTGAGCCCTTACTGGAAAATAAAAAAACCTCATTAGGAATATATGAAAAATGAAAATGTATTACTTGGATAGAGTATGGGGGCTATTCACAGTTCACGAGGGTCTCATGTGGGTTGGCCTCAGGAAAGCCACTGGGGCCACTAACGTGCCTGCTGTTAGGGCTTTGTCTCTGCCTGCTCCCTCACTGGATCACACTGTGCAACAACTTCCTTTTACTGAAAAATCTGTCTTTGAATTTCAGATTTAGACACTTCTGCTGTAAACAGCTGTGTTGCAGCTCAGTGTCCAGCATGATTTCTTAGGAGCTATTATATTTGGACAATGTTACACCACACAGCTACTGTGACGAATCACAGTAAGTTCTGTGGCTCTCTACTGTATCTGAAGCCAGAAATCTGACGGTCCTTCTCTGACAGAAACTCAGCAGTTAAATCAGGAAACACGATCATAAGGCCAAGTTTGTGAAGTATTATTTATTGGAAATATTACTTAATTTGTTTACTTGACTTACATAAAATAATAAGAAATATGCATTATCTCATCTTGGGTGTAGATGATTATAAAGAAAAGTGAATATTTTCTTTGAGGTTCTTGGAGGTCAAAGAGTAAGGCAGGCAGGGAGAGAGTGGTCATGTGGGAAGAAAGAAAGGAGAGAGAGAGAGAGAGAGAGAGAGAGAGACAGACAGACAGACAGACAGACAGACATAGAGACAGAGAGAGAGAGAGAGACAGAGAGGAGAGACAGACAGAGACAGAGACAGAGAGACACACACAGAGAAAAAGAGGTGAGAGAGATATAGAGAAGTAGAGGAAGGGAGAGGAGGACAGAGAGGCAGAGAGAGATAGAGACACAGAGAAGCCCGTCTCGCCTAATGACAATCCAGACATATAACAAAGGCATTAATGTCTCTAACAATGTAACCACCTCCCTTTCTGTTGCAGTCAGCTTTTTAAAATTTTTTTAATTTTTTGTATTTTGTGGAAGGGTCTACAGGGTGTTCGGAGTCTCACTATTAGATTAGACTTGTACTGATCCGCCTGTTTACAGCCTCCCAAGAACTGGGATTATAGGCATGCACCACCATGCCCTGTCTCACGTGCCTTCTCAGCACTCCCTGAGGTTGGGGCCAGCACAGCAGGACTGGGGATCGAACTCCTGGCCCATGTACCTGCTTGCAGGTGCTTTAATCCACTGAGCTATTTGGTCAGCCCTGCAGTCAATTTTTGACTAACACATAAAAAACATAAAATTTGTATATACTAATGTGAAGCCATATGCTGTCTAATTTCTGCACATATTGCATGGCGTTTTAAAATTAGATTACATATAATTATCTGCTCAGTGTATGGAATTTATGCTGAGAATATTCAAGATCTTCTAGCTTTTTGAAACATAATATAACAGAAATTGTCTCTAGGATATAATTGAGAAATACAGGAGTGTTTACATTTTTAAAAAATTTATTATGGTAAAACACACATGACCATTAATTCTTCTCAGTATATACCACTGGGCTTCCAACACGACTGTCTTATTGTATTTGCCATTTTCTGAAGCAGTTCTCGAAGTCTTCTTTCGTGAGTTTCTTTAGCGCTTCTTCTGTGGCTACCTCAGTGATTTGAGCTGACTTAAGACACTGAACTTCCATGACTAGCTTTGGGACTGAGCCATCTAGTGAAGGAGGCAGGTGAAGCCACAGCAATGTTTTTAGAAGCCTGCTTTCTGTTGGACGGGACCAGGAGGCAGCATTCTCCAGATTTTTTATCATACCTGCTAAAGGCATTCTCAAAAGAGGACTTCTCAAGTGGCTTCAGAAAAGGACAAGATTGACAAGATCAGTGTTTTTGAAGTAAGTGGGAGTATTCTGAGAGATGTTAATAGCAATGTGTCTTTTATTTATAATAATTTTATTTATTATAATTTTCTTGTTAAATTTAATTTTTCACTGTATAGATGGGTCACTCCTTTATCCTAGATTTGTCTTAAAAAATCTTAAAAGTGGAAGAGAGAAAAGCAAACCTATGGAAAACATATGCCATGTTTGTCATTTAATTGAATGGTCCAGAGTCACTTCTTAAAAAAATCCAAATTTATCATTTCCTAACTGAACTTTACCATGATAAATATTTGTTTTTATTCTTCAGACTTCCTATTGATGTATTCATGGGTATTTTATGTGCTATTGATTTTCTCAGCTTGTACAATATTGTTCATGTGCTTTATAATACACTATTATTGGATTGTACTGTCTCAATAGCTAGGGGACCAAGATGTTTACAGATAATGTCCAAAGAGCAGAATTATGAAGAATGCCACATAATGACGTAAAGGAAATGAAACATTTTTATGATATTTCAAATGTTTTTCCATCATATGTCATATTTAATACATTAAAGATCGCTAATGGTTTCACCTCCAAAATTCCATTTCTTTTCCTTTTTTTTTATGTATTTGGCACAGGGTCTCACTACACCGCTCTGACTCCTAGTGATCCTCCAATTTTCAGTCTTCCCAGTGCTGCCATCACAGGCTTGCTCCACTACGCTGGGTCTCAGTGGCTGATGTGGCATGTAGTGCCGGGGATGGAACCCTAGTTCTTGTGCTTGCCTAAGCAGGTGCTTAGTCCACTGAGCTATCTCAGTGGCCCAAGAATTCCATATTTTGTCAGACCTTTTAACATTGCCATTCACCTTCAATGCACAGTCATTTACATGAAAGTCGTAAGTGACTTCTCTGAGCTTCAGTTTTCTAACCTCTATAGATTTGGAGAATGAAGATGAAGTGCCTCTAGCAATTTTTCAATGCATAGCACATGCAGAGTAAATCTAAGTGACAATCTATGTTAGTATGTTATTTTTGATTTTCACCTTGTGAAAGTATGCTGATATACAGAAACATTTCTTTAAAAGAAGTTTAGACATCTTTCTACCAATGTTTTAACATTAAAAATGTTTTCATTAGCCAGAGGCACATGTCTGCAATACTAGCACTTTGGAAGGCTGAGGCAAGAAAAGCACAATTTTAAGTCAGGTTAGTGTGGGTCATTTAGTTTCTTAATGAGATCTTATCTCAAAATTAAAATAAAATAAAAAACTGTGGCTCAGCGTGGAGACCTTACATTCAATCCTCAGTACTCCCCACCCACAGGGGGAAAAAATTATTAAGTCCTCACATTGGTGCTATAGGTATATCTTTTCCCAAATTCTGACATCTAAAGGATTTTTCTGAGTCTCACTTAATGGAATTTTCGTTACTTAAATTATCTAAGACTGTGAACCTCACCTAATATATTGAATTCTTTTGCAGTGCTGCATTGCTTTATCTCTTTTCTATACTAATCACTCTTGCAGTGCAATTGTGTGTAGCTAGTCATGAAAGGAAATAGGCTTTTTTCCCCCCTCAAATTATACTAAGTTACTTACATCTTCTTTCTTTTTTAATTCAAAAGTTCTCCTTTTCTCATACCACAGTATCTGGGACCCTTGCAGTGGCCCTGAGCCACTGCCTTGTGAGGTGTTAGTTACTGCACACAGTTAAAGGAAAAAGTAAGAGACAAAGTGGGGGTGTAGTGGGGGTCTGAGATGACCCTTGTTCCTGGAGAACAAAAGGCCATGACACAGCTGGAACCTCGGTATTTGTTATCATTTTTGCCTTGAGGAAAGTGGTGCGGGCTTTGTCAGAGGACTCAGTGGGTTTTGGTGGTGGTTTTGTGTTAATGAGGATCTTTATGCTGATGAGGCCCATGGGGAGATATGGCAGGTTAAGAAGGAGTTTATCCTTTCCCCAAGGTGAAACTCTTTTTTTTTTTTTTTTATTACCACTTGATTCTCAAGGAATCAGGATGTGTTCAGCTAATGTAATCTTGTGCTGGAGCATCCCAGAGCCATGAGACCACTGAGGCCTCCACTGTGACCAGACACATGGAGTTTTGTTTCTATGTATCATAGCTGCTCACATGACATGATACTAGGCATTGGACAAGTTGTTGTCATCACAATTTAGTTAATAACTGATTTCCCCCAAAAACTATATAGAATGACCCTCGACATAACAGTCAATATTAATCTTTCTATTCATGTGTAAAATCATTGCATTCCATAAATGATTGCTGTGTCTTTTTAAATCACAAAGAGCAAAATGATATCTTAATGCTGGTGTCCTTCTCTGATGGAATTTCCCTTCCAAGCTGCTTTATGTGAGCCAGCTGACATGTGGCAGGCATCGGTCTCACAGATGGATCTGTAATGACCATCACGCAGTTGCTGAGTTTTGCAACACAGGTGCTTGGATTAGCTTTGCCTGCCTGCCAGCAATATCCAGATTTTTGGCAGATCCAATAGCTTTAAAAAAGAAACAGAGCAAGAACACATCCTCACTCAGCTGGCATTCATCCTCTCTACCATCGCTCTTGCAGTTGAGCCAGATCCACTGTTTCTTCTTAGTTCCTGAGTCACTGTGAGAGTCTTGACCTATATCTGAAACTTGGGAGGAAGCCACCTGGTTTAATCACAAATGTGTAAAGATAGTATGAAAAGACTGTGCCCCTGTGTCCAATGTCTTCTTCCAATGGCGGGTGAGAATTAGAAAACCTTGATGACGGCGCTTATGCATCACTCAGAAAGTTTTCAAAGATAAAAATACTTTGAGAAAGAGTTTTAGTTATACTATTTTTGTTATTCGTTTTCAAATCATGCCTCTAGTTTTCTAGCAATACTTTGGTCCCCTATACTGGAATATCAATCTAGAGAGTGATGATGAAATCAAGAAGTTAAAATGGACGTTCAAAAATGAGAACTTTAAAAGAGTTATTTCATCATATTCTTCATACTGAAACTAAAACGGACATCCCTCAGTCCTCCCACCAAGGAATTGTTAAGGGAATTTGATTTTCAACATTTCTCAGGCCAAAAGCTGGCTGAATCTACATCTGTATATTCCTTTGCTTTTTTATTTCTTTGTTTAACTCCCTCCTATAATTTACACTATCTCTGAGCATCGTGAGGATGGCAATAGCTGACCTCTCAGTTTGGTCAAATTGTGAATCAACTCATTTTTTTTCTACTTTTAGACATCTCTTCTGGCATTCTTGATGCCATCCAGGTGAACCACTCCAAATATTTGGGGTCAACAGTTTTACTTCAAAAAGCACAGTATTTGGCACCTCCAGATGAACATGGCACTTCTGACAGAGTCTCTTGAGTATGATGCTTTCAGGAGCTCCATCTATAGCTCCTTAGTCCTGGAAGAAGGAAATAAACAAAGAGATCCTGCTTGCTTCACAGTGCTCTTATTCTGTCTGTACATACGACCCTGCTTTGCTGTTGCTGAGACATAGTGCCCAACACCACCACTGAAAGAAGGAAAAGTTCAGCTCACAGTCTCAGGGGATTCCATCCTTGCTGCCTGCCCCCAGACCAGAGGCCTCACGGCAGAAGGCCGTGGAGAGCCAAGCCCCTGGCAGGCAAGAAGCAGACCAGGACAGCGACACCTGAGGTCAGGGAGGGAGGGACCAGACACAGCACCCATGGGCCTAGACCTTCCCAGGCATGGCCAGAACTCTGCTTCACAAATGTCCTGGGTGACCCTCAAGCCAGTCAAATTGAAACACTTAAGCTCATTAAGCCCATATCCATTATCCTTCCTATATTTATGTATGTATGTATGTATGTATGTATGTATGTATGTATGTAAAGTTCAGTTCAGTTCAGTTTAGTTTAGTTTAGCTTAGTTTATGTATTTGGTACAGGGTCTCATTACATGGCTCGGACTTGTAGTGATCCTCCTGTTTGCAGGCTCCCCAGTGCTGAGATTACAGGCATGTGCCACCACGCCTCGACTCGGTCTCCCACTCAGTGCGCCCCAGGGGCAGGGCTGGTGCTGCATGCTGGCCCTGGGATCAAAGCCCTGTCCCTGTACTTGCCTAATCAGGTGCTTGGTCTGCTGAGCTATCTTGCTGGTCCCCCACTTTTAATAAAATGGTGCAGATTTGATTTAGGAATCTATGGCCTGGGTTTGACCCTGGGTACCATACAGACAGTGCCTGCTAGGCCTTGTCCTTCCTTTTCCTTGCTGTCATAGCTTCTTGGCAGCTTTCTGGGGCCTTGCGAACCAATTTGGGATTATAAGGTTTGGGATTTCTCATGTGCCAATTAGGAATTCAAGGGTCTTGGTCAGTTTCTGTGACAAGAAAATTTGGATTTTTGTTTCACTGGTTTAGTTGAGAGACACATGAAAAGCTTAGACAAACTAGGACACTCTCACCAAACTGTTGAGATTTGCATGAGATTAAAAAGTGATAACTCTATTTCAGCTCCCTCTTGAGAAAGTTTGGTTGCCTATGACTTGAAAAAGGATAATTTTATTGTGGTGCCATATGGACAATGTGGCTGAAAGTGCTCTCTGATTTAATGCAAATATCCCCCAAATTCCTAGGAGCCACTTTGTCTGGGATATCCATTGATGCTTCATTATTGGTCATGTGGGCTCATGCTTTTCTGCTTTGCCTTGTTTTACTTTGTATTTTATTGGTGAATTCATTTTGGTTCTGAGAATGATTTTTTTTCTGGCTCAGGCTGCCTAATGGCACATCTGGGGAGGCAAGTGGAACTGAGCATCAAATCACGATCCCCTGGGCCTGAATGGGTTTGCTCAAGCAGGTGCTTAAACAACTGAACTAATCCGCAAGCCCCCTCAGCTTGGTTCTATATGCTTCATTATGAGTTTGGTGTTGCTACTTGAAACATAATCTACTTTCACTGGAGCAGTCTCCCTGGTCTGTACAGATAACATGGACACTCAGTGCCTACCAGCTGTGCCCCCTCCTTGGGTGCACATTGGCGAGTACCTCCTGTGGCTCAGAACACCCTTTAATTTACCCGGCAATCTTTTTTCAATGTCTTTTATTCTGAAGTGATTAGAATAAATAGCTTCTTAGTATTTCAGAAAAGTTGTCACAACTTTTTGTTTCAGATCCAGCCTTTTTCCCTGCCACTCTTACATTATCAAGTTTTGACCTTTAGATTTTTTGTCATTGTTTTTTCTTACGATTGCAACTTTATCCTTTTTTTGTATGGAAATTTAATGAGCATCTGGACATAAAAGTACTAAAGAGAGCAGACACTCATCGCCTGCATTCAGAGAACTCTACACAAAATGTGTCACGTGGGAGGCTGTAACATATCTCATTCTTTAGTGAGAAAGAAATTTTTTGGGGTCAAGTTATCCAGCAACAGAGGATAGATAGATAGATAGATAGACAGACAGATGATGGATAGACAGATTTGCCTTCTGTCTTGAGTCCCCTCAGACTCCTATAAATATGCAGGCTAAAGCCAACATTCATGGGAGGAAATGCCTTAGGTGTGAAACCCAAGGAACTACTTCCATAAGCAGAACAAGGAATCAATCCAAGAAACAAATACCTAGCATTGAAAACTTGCAATTTTCAGGAAAAGCACAATTCCAGAGAAAAGAGAAATTAAAATGGAGAAAGTAGTTCAGGACAAATCAACATTCAGTTTTCAAGCTGCGCTTATGTTTAACTATGGTGCCTCATTAAGGAAATTCTTAGAAAAATGGAAATTTTAATTATATGTAACATGTCTTTGTGTGTTTCTCTCAGTAGGAAATATTTGATATTTCTGATTTTTTCTCTTTAAACTAAAGGATTTGGGCAATATAAGAATAGTATATAAAGCATACAAGTTTGAGACAGATTTTGTCTAAAATTTGATGCGATGGGAAATGTTTTGAATCCTAAATCATCTCTTTCTAAACTGATGAAACTCCTAAATAAATGAAAGCAGAAGGGGACTCACAAGGGCGAATGGTTGCTTTCTCCTGTTACACGGGCATGAAAATGTTTTGTGCTTTTCAAGATGTAAATTTTCCACCTTGTTTCAACTATGAATCATACATCTAGAAGCACAAGTTTACTATTAAAGTTTGCCTAAGGTGTGAAACAGGAAGGCATATCAAGAGTTTAACATTTTGTGAACTGCTAAATCACAAAACTAAATGATAAAAACAAAACAATCTTTGCTTTTATGCATATATGGAATGTGTATTGTGCTTTGTGTCTGCATGTATAGTCATGATTGTGAATTGTGTATTTGGTGACAAATTTGATTAGGAAAAAAGGATAGGTCACTTTTTAAAAAGTGCTTTTCAGCACATATGACTTGACTTATAAGCATATTTGACAAAACAATTACTTTGAATTTCTTCAGAAGATAATGTATCATCAAATTGATGCTTGCATTTTGCATATATTCTAGTAAATCAGGATTTTAAGTGTTTGAGATGCAATGCCAATTGCTTTCTGTCTTAAGTAGCAATTTTTAACCTCCCCTTCTTCACAAAATAACTAATTTGAAATACTGACTTCTCTAATCTAATTACAGACATTATCTGTAATCTAAATTGATTCTTTGAAATAAATTACTAGGGAGGCATGGCTGTGCCCCTTTGTAATCCCAGCTATTTGTAAAACAGAGTAAGTACGTTAAAGTTTGAGGCCAGTCTGAGCTGGTCTTTTGAATTTAGCAAGAACCTGTCTCAAAAATGTAAAACATAAATCCTGGAGGCCTAGCTTAGTGCTAAAGCACTTGCTTATGCATGAGTCTCTGTATTTAATTTCTAATATGAGAGAGAGAGAGAGAGAGACAGACAGACAGACAGACAGACAAAGACAGAGAGACAGAGAGATACACACAGAGAGAGACAGAGAGACAAAAGAAAGAGGAGAAAGAGGATAAAGAAGGAAAGGAAGGGGAAAAAAGGGAGAAAAAAATAGGCATTAATTGGGAATTGGGTAAATGCTAAATGATATCAATGGTTATACACATATGTGATATAAGTATATATCTAAGTAATTCGTAACATACATTAAAATCATTTAGTAAGTATAAGTTTGAGTAGTTGGCTTTTTTAAATCTCTTAGCTGTAATGTGTTTGGGTGTACTGAATGTTGTGAAATAGGGAGAAAATGTTCAACTGGGAAGGCAAATAGGGAAGCAGGAGGAAAGGAAGAAAGGGGATGGAAAAGAATAAGGAAATAAGAAAAAGTGGAAATAAAGCTTTTGTAAATAGAGGGGAGAGGAGGGGTTGAAAAAAAAGTAGAGAAATGGAAAAAACAGATGAATTAGTATATATCATGTACAGGTACAAATTTCCTATGACGAATGTGATCTTTATGTATATCTAAGATGTACCAATAGACTTAATTATTTTAAATTTTAAAAAAGCTGGTGATATGCTATTAAAAGATATCAGATCCTGTAATAAGTTTGACCACAACTAGTCTAGAGTGTCCAGAAATGAAATTTGTTATCAAAGTAAAATCTCATCACATGTCAATAAATTGGAGAAAAACATCTCTGAACAATAAAATGTAAGAGTATTAAGTACCACTTTAAAGTCAATAATTAGCATAAGAGTTATTCACTTTATATGTAAGCAGTATTCAGTTTTAGAAAAAACATCTTTTTTTCTTCCAATAAAGTCTCATTAATAAAGGCTATACCAAGTATTTAATAGTTTTTACTTACATGGCATGCTACTGAATGTATTTGTTTATGTGATCTAAAGGATCATCTCAGTACAGTCTTAAAGAACTGCTTATTACTCTGGAGTAGGTGGGTTACTATTTTCTTATGCAGTCTTTGCTTAAATTAGTCATTTAAGTGTATATTTTAAAAAATAAAATCATTTTGCTTTTCCAAGAAAATCTTGTGAAATTCAGAAACAACACTGTTGGATTTTTCACACACCAAATATGTGTGTGTGTGTGTGTGTGTGTGTGTGTGTGTGTGTGTACATATTCTTGTTGGGTGTATGCCTTTTACATATGCATGGCATATTTATAGTTTGGCTGGATTATAAATATAAACATGTAAATATCATGTCCTCAAATACTTGCAAATCTACAAAGAAAGCTATACATTAAGCATAGGTATAACTTGAGCTCTAAGAGTTATAATTGAGTATTTACAACACATTATTTAAACTGATTTAAATTACTTTAAAATTATATTATTTCATTCATACATTTAGGTATACATAATGATCATACTCATCTTTGGAATTTGTACCTGTACATGACATATTATACTTCTTCTTTTCATTATTTAAATTCTTAAGCTCAAGCAATATAACTTCATTCAGTGTCTTTTCTTATCCCAAAATAGGCAAAAAAAAAAAAAAATCACAGATGATTTTGAAAAGTACTGGCAACATATGTGTGGCTTCTGATTTCTTGGATGGTATCAATTTGTAATTCTCTAAAATTTATGTTTTTATTGTGAGTAGAGCACTTATCCTGGCAGTATGTTCAATGTGTATATATTTGGAGTGAAATATTTCAATATATTCTGTTTAAAGAAAATGTATTCTAACAGAAAATGTTTGTGTAAGAAACAAGATTTCATTCTATAACCAAAATGAAACCCACAGAAATAGAGCCAGAATCTAGAACAAGGCTTTCTTAAAATACAGATCCAATCTTAATGAAAGTTACAAGAAAAACCAGATTGCAGAGGAGAGATGTTACATTTTTTCTGTAAATATGTACTTATCACACATTGTGAATATAATGTCTAATTTGATTGGACAAAACATCTGATAAGCTGATAAAGAATTTGTATAAACATCTTCTTGCAATTTTTGCACTTCTGTACCAGTCTCCCATATGTCTTACTAATAGAAAGGAGGTTGAGTAGCATAGGTAACGTGAAGGTTAAAGGCATTCTCTTTGGCAGTCATTATACTAAAATTCTGTTGTGTCTCTTTGTTTTATGCGTGGAGGAAATGTCATAAATTTTAGGCATGTTCTTATACCAATTAGGATACAAATACTGTGTGGATTAATGCAAAATTTAAGTGACTATTTTAATAAAGCACATAGAAGTAAGGGAACTTAAGTTATGTTTTCATTTAAAAAGTCCCATTTCCTCTTTTATTTTCCTGCAAAAGAACAGATACTTAGTTGAGATCCAAGAGTTCTGAACCATAGACCATGTACTTGTGATTTTGGCTTGAGACTCAGGTCTTATAGATTATATAAAGTTAAACTTAATCTTGAAAAACTTTAGTAAAAACTCTTTCCAAACATGTAATTTTTAATAGCATGGCATTTGTGGATCCTCTGTAATTATTATTATTTTTCTGTACTTTGGGAAGGGTCCACAGGGTGTTCATCATCTCACTACTAGATCAGACTCATAGTGATCCACCTGTTTACAGCCTCCCAAGAGCTGGGATTACAGATGCACCACCACACCCAGGCTCAATTGCAGTCTCAGTGCGCCCTGGGGTTGGGGCTGGCACAGCAGCCTGGGGGATCAAACCCTTGGCCCCTGAACCTGCTTGCAGGCACTTTAATCTGCTGAGCTATTTGGCCATCCCACATATGTGATTATTTAGCATCCAAGTGCTAACTGGATATCTTAGCATGTTGTGTAGTTGAAGATGTCAGCATGTGTGTTGGCTAGAATTATTTAACATTGTCTATTATGATGCTCACTATTATCTGACAAACCAATACACTAGGTATTAACATTGTTGCGTTTTCGCCCAAGAATAATTAAACAATACTTTGGCTAACCTTTCTAAAATCAAATTTTAGTATTTAGTTTCAATAGGTACTATGTGGCCATACTGCAAAGTGTAAAAGAAACAAGAAGATACTATAGAAGAAATCATTCTCAGCCTCATATTTGCATCACTGCTGTTCAGTTCTCTCAAGAGACATTTCCTGTAAACTTATTAAAATACGTTCCTCCAGAGGTAATCTATGCATATTCAGCATATAAACATGACTATGATTTTTAAATAGTCCCAATACATCACTGATATTATATGTATTGATTTCTTATAACAAAAAAATGAGGATTTAACTGTGTCAGCACATAGTTAGCTCGCCTAGCTGAGCGATCCTCCATCTTGTGAATGGATCACATTCTCCTTTTATTTCCTATTAATAGGCTCTTAGGTGATTCTCTGGTCCTCATATAAGAAGCACTATATGAAGTCTGCTGGAATTCTCAGGATACATGAACTACTGCTCTATCACTTTTTCCTCTGAGAAGTAATGTTTTCTTTTCAATTAATAGAAAAATAATTTAATGCGTTTTTTTTGAATTAAATCTTTAATCTTTCTTTTTGTTTTGTTTTCTCTATTTTTAGCTATCAAAGTTTAATGAACTGATTGAATGGGATCTCTCTTTATAAATCTCTATGTATTTTATGTCTTTTTAAATACTTTCTTTTATTTTTTCAATCTTGTCATGTTATCACTGTGTTTAACCTATAATATCACTTGTGATGATGCAGTGTGGGTTCATAAGCGAAAGTTATAGCAAATATTTTTGTGTGTATACTTCATTACCCTATTTTAATTTTTAATTCTCACATTTTTCCTGTAAATCCATTGCTGGCTTTATAAGTGAGTTGAGTTTTAGAATAAAGAATGTGCAAAAACGTTGTGGGAGACATATTTTTCTAAGAATATTGCTAAATAAAAATATTATTTCCTTTAATATTTAAAAAACTATGTATTTAAAGTATTTCTTAGAGTTAATTATAATATTTATTTATTTATTTTTTTGGTGGAACCGGGGATTGAACTCAGGCCCTTGCACTTGCTAGGGAAGCGCTTATTCCACTGAGCCAT
>NDGM011217115.1:350-24088 GCA_002564305.1 Octomys mimax
GCTTTGCCAAGCTTGTTCCAAGTAGGTGCTTTAGACCACTGAGCCATCTCACCAGCCCCTTCTGTTGTTTTTAAAAAAGTTCAAATAGCATAAAATGCCTCTAAGTAAGTGAGCAGTCTGGTTCCCCCTTGAACTACATGCTGCATTAGCTTCTATACTTGCGGCTAACTGCAGTCACAGGCCTATGGTCATTCCTTACAAGTTCATTGTAAATGAAGGAAGAAGTTAGGGAAGATTCTTGAGCTGCTACAGGTATCATCTGCTAAAGGAAACAGTGAAGATGTCCTGATAAACTGCCTTCCCCAGGCACCCAGGGGCCTAGAGCCTGGGATGCTAGCAGCTAAATAAAGGAAGAAACAAGCTGGGTTTCAGAAAATAACAGTACTATGAGAATGGAAACACAATAATGGGCTAAAGAGAAATTTGGAGGAGCAGTGAGGAAAGATACATCATACTTAGCATCTAGTTTTTGTGTCTCATTTTCCCTAGACACTTAGAAAGACCTCTCTGTGATAGTGACAATTAAGACATAAATGAAAAGTCATCAGCTATAGAAATCACAAGCCAGTTTCAGGCAAAGGGAGGAGTTAGGAGATAGGCTCTGGGTGGAACTTGATTTACAGTTCGAACAGAATAGGCCCAAAGCATGAACCTTTATAAAAGAGACTATATTCAGAGGTTCTTTTTTGTCTGATGACAAATTGCCTCACTGTTGCTTTACTCTTCTTTGTGTAATTCATTTTTCAAATTGCTGATCAGTTCTGCAAACATTTACTTTAGGGCCAGTAGCACAATGTTTTGAATGTTACAGCATTTGAATGCTGGGCTGTACGTATAGCATAGAGTTGGTAGTAGATATGAGGGTTGACAGGTTTGGGTCCACCTTCTCATCTGCCTTTCACTAAATATGTCATGCAAGCACACAGCATGATGCCTATACTTCTCTCAGTGGTCAAATGAGACATAAAAATTTTCATCTTACAGAATTTTTGTGAGCATTAAACAAGATAACATTTGTAAAAGATTATCTTGACAAATAGCTAAAAATATTATTGCTTGGCAAGAAAATAAATATTTTGTTGACAGTGTACAATTTTACTCTCACAGATAGGCTTTAGCATAATTAAGGTAGCCTAAGAAAAAATTTTCAAAATTAAACAAATAATTATTTTCTGTGCACTTATAGATTAATGAAAGAAACATTGAAATCTCATTGTTCCTGCACAGGAATTTTCAATCATGTATTATCTAATGTCCCTCAAAAATTTATATGTAATTTTCTATATACATTCACACTAAGTTTTACATGTATATCCATAACAATGAACATAGTATAATGCCTTCACTGGTGTCTTTGTTTTTACAAATAGGCTCTTATTTCTTGAGAGGTCAGTGCTATTTACATGTAAAACAATCTGGTCTTTGAGCTTCTTATGTTGGAATTATTTTGATCTTTTTGGATTTGTTATAGTTATTTATCTTTCAATTTTGTGTGTTTCTAAAGAAATTGAACTATCTATATTTTTACATATTGGCCACTTTGATTACCAGATTTATTAAAGCATAATTATGATGTGGTCCTATGCTTTTCTTTCACTGAGTAATTTAAATTAGTGTACTTGTGTTGCTCTTTTGTTTTTCTTGATTTAGTTGGTGTTGATGTCCTAACACTACCATCACATAAAAATCACAAACAAGGTGGAGTTAACCTAGTAGAAAGCCTTCATTGGTAGCTTATTTTTTACAAATAGATTTATATACCTGTTTATTAAAAAAGCCTATACATTTACAAAAATTTATAGGCTTAGTGTTCTGATGGTTACAAGTCTGAAAACGTGTCATCGAGGTTGGCTCTTGTGAGCTCCATCAGTGAAGGATCTGTTCCATACCTCTTCTTGGCTTGTGGTTTGCTGTCTATGTTTGCAAGTTGTTCCTTTTGTGTGCATGTCTTCCACCCTTCTTTTCTGTTTTATAGAAAAAAAGGTTAAAAAAAATTCAAAACAAAATTTCAAGGGTGAGGGACTTTGCCTTGAGGAGAAAACCACAGAGCCAGAATGTGTTCCAGAATGGCACAGGCATAGAGAATTTGTTCCAGGTAATCAGGGTCAGAGTGCTCAGTGATCCAGGCACACGACCCTACATCCAAGAGCAAAGAAACCCTGCCTACTGCTCCAGCTGGCAGCAGATCTTGGCATCATTGACATGGCATTGGTTTTAGGTGCTTGCAGAATGCAGGAGATTTGAGGTTATGAAGACTTAACCCTAGATTTCAGAAGGCCTGGGGACCAGGCAGTGTGCCCCTGAGAGGAGAATGTGCAAAGTTGTGAGTGAGAAGCCTATTCAGTGGAAACCCCAGAAGTTTGGAAAGGCCAGGAACGTGGATCATCTAAAGGAAACTGCAAGAAGGGAGCAAAGCTGGCCTAAGAGAGAAGCCATGGGAGCTATCACCCAAATCGCTGTTTGGGCGGAGCCATGTAAGGTCTTTGGAGCTCAGTACTCATCACAGATTGCTTTGGATGTTCCACCTGGAATAACAGGACTTAAAGTTTGTCCTTATGGATTTTGGACTTTCTTTGGTCCCAATGCTCTGTATCACCTTGTTTGTACATTTTGGAATGGTAATATTTATCTTGTGCCTGTGAATGTTGGAAATGTTTAACTTTTCATGTGTTAAATAGGGGCTCATGGTTAAGAGTTTCCTTATATCTTGGAGAAGACTTGGGACTTGGACTTTTCAGGAATGCTGAAACTGTTAGGACTTTGGCAACTCTTAGAGATGACCTAAAATGCCTTCTGTATAAAGGGATGCACATGAATCTTTGTGGGTTCAGGAGTGGAATGCTATGGTTTGTGTGTATTAACCCTCTCATAACCTCATCAGTCACTGGGCATGGTCTAGAGTTTGTGATTAATTCATGACCCAAGCATAGGATCCTGGGTCTGAGTACTGCTGGGATTATGAGTGTTCACATGACACCCAGCCTTGGGTAGAGGAAGAGAGAGAGACTTGCTTTCTGTAGCTATGGTTGCCACTACTCCTCCCACTTGCTCTTGCTGTTTTGCTGTTTTCCACTACTGTCCTCTGCCTTGGAGCCAGCTGAGTACGCACTGAAACATCCTCAAACTGCGAGCTACATATCTTCTTCATTTCAGCTGTCAGGTGTTGTCTCAGCAATGAGAGAAAAGTAGCTGAGACAATAGGAGGAAAACAGTAGATAATACATGTTGTCTTTAAAGTAGGTGTTCAAGGTACAAAATGTAGGCATACCAATTTCTTCAGTTGATATTAGCACAAGCCAACCTTTTTAATGAATAAGAGATGCTGATTGTATCTGACATCCATTTTTTTCCTTTTCTCTGTGATTCTTTCCTCTTTCACCCATCCTACTTCCTCTTTCCTTTGGGATAATTTTTTCCTATTTTGCAATATCTATTGTACACTTTAGATCTTGTTTACTCTCTTGGTTTCTCTCACGAGGGGGACAATTCAGTGTTTACATGTGTGAGGTTGATTTATTTCACTTATGAGCATGGTCTCTAGCTAATCCATTTCCTTATATGTCTCAAGTTTATCCTTCTTTATATGTGAGTAGTATTCCACTGTATAAAAATACCATATCTTCCTCAGTTCATGGACATTTGGGTTGTTTCCAGGATTTAGTTATTACAAATTGTGCTTCTATAAACAAGTGTACTTATATTGCTGTGGTATGATGTTTTCAATTATTCTGGGTAAATACCCAAAAGGGGAATATTTGAGTTGAATGGGACCTCTAAGCCTAATTTTTTGAGAGATCTTCATATGGATTTCCCCAGTGATTACACTGGTCTGCATTCTCACCAACAGTGGAGAAGGGTCATTTTCCCTACAGCTCCACCAACATTTGTTATTTATTTATTTATTTATTTATTTATTTATTTTGATGATAGTCATTCTTCATGGAGTGAAATGAAATCTCAGTGCTGTTTTAATTTATATTTCTCAAATGACAAATGATGTTGAATGTTTATTCATATATTAATTTTCCATTTATATTTCATCTGAGAAGTATGTATTCATCTCAGATGCCTATTTTTGGATTGTGCCTTTCAATTTGGGGTATCAGATCTTTTTTTTGTTTTCAATTCTTTGTATGTTCTAGCTATAAATTCTTTGATGGACAATTGACTAAAATTTTTTCCACTTTATGGATTGTTTTTTCACTATGTTTGGATTTCTTTGCCACATAAAAGCCTTTTAATACATTGAGATCCCAGTTGTTTACTCTTTGAAGTATTTCCTATGCAGTTTGCCATTTGTTTGTGAACTTCCTACCTACACCTAGGTCTGCAAGATTAAAACCCACTTTCCTTTCCAGTAGATTTAGTGCTTCTGTTTTAATATTTAGATTCTGAGCCATTTTGACTTTAGTTCAGTGCATGGTGATAGACATGGCTCTAGTTTTAGACTTTGGCATGTATAGAGTCAGTTTCTCCAGCTGTGTTTATTAAAGAGGTTATGTTTCTGCCAGTGAACATATTTGACCTCTTCATCAAAGATAAAGTGGCTGAATATGTTTGTAGTTGTGTCTGTATCTTCTATTTTTTTGTATTTTAGGGAAGGGTCTACAGGGTATTCAGGGTCTCACTACTAAATTGGACTCAGTGNTCTGCCTGTTTACAGCCTCCCAAGAGCTGGGGTTGCAGGCATGTGCCACCACCCCAGTCTCAATTGCCATCTCAGTGTATCCCGGGGGTGGGGCTGGCATGGCAGCCCTCGGGATTGCACCCCTGGGCCCTATGCTTGCTTGTAGGCACTTTAATCCACTGAGCTATTTGGTTGGCCCTAATTTGGTCTTTTTTTTGTCAGTACCATGCTGATCTTATCACAGTAAATTTGTAGTATAATTTCAGTCAGATATTGTGATTCTCCTGTCTTGCTTTTGTTGTCCAGGATTGACTTGGTTTTCTAAATCTCTTCTGGTTCCAAATGAATTTTCAAAATGTTTGCTCTAGTTCTGTGAGGCATGCTAATGGTATTTTTTTGAGAAATCACTTTTATTTTTTAATTTTAAAGGGAATAAAATATATTAAAACATTAGAAACAATATAATATTTTACTAAACAAAATGATGGAAAGTCAACAATTATTTTTATATTGTGTACTGTTGTCCTTAAGTTAGCTGTTCAGATTACTAGATATAAACATGCACAATTGGTCAAAAATTAAAAAGAAGGGGAAAAAAACTATTAATTTTTCCTTTCAGTAGAAATCAGCAGTACAATTATCCAGGCTATCCTGTGTATATACCTATATACAGTTCCCCTTTCTTCTTTCTTACTTTTCTCCTTTCCCTCACCCCAATTTTTTCTTTCCTTTGAACAGTTTCTTTCTCTTTCACAGTATAGATTGTTCCATCTGGATTTTATTTACTCTTTCAGGTTCTTATACTAGGGAGAAAACACAATATTTACACATCAGTCTGATTTATTTCACTTATGAATATGGTTTCAAGTTGCATCCATTTACCTATAGAAGCCTCAAGTTTATGTATTTTTTTATAGATTCAGTAATACTCCATTGTATAAAAATAATATTGGGATTGCATTGAATCTGTGTAATAGTTTTGTGAGTATGGCTGTTTTCACTGACTTTTTTCTGCCTATCAATGAACAAATGATATCTTCCTATTCTCTGATATCCTCTTCAATCTCCTTTTTCAGAGTACTGTAATTTTCAATAAGCAGAACTTTTAGTTCCTTTGTTATATTGATTCCTAAGTACTTCAGTTTTTGAATGCTATTATGAAGAGTGTGTTTTCCTTATTTTCTCTCACTGAGTTTCCTATTTTTATACAGGAATGCTATTACATTCTTCATGTTTAGGTTTTTCTCAATATTTATTATATTCCTCACATCCACCATAGCTCTGTGTGTATTTTAGAGGTGTAAGGGTACTTGTTGAGTAAGCAATCAGTACTACTGCATCTGGTATATGAGCTGTAGGTTCTAAGCTCTGAGCTTTATGTCCCCACCTCAGCTTTGGACCCTACCATCCCCACCTCAACTGATCTTTTAGTTTTACCATGAAATAATTCATTTGTAATTAAGATGATGATCCTGAGGCAAAGTTAGGAAATACAAATCTTTTCACCACTAATAAATCATTCTTTAAATTTTAGACATCTTTCTATTTTTTTCAGATGTTTCAGAATAAGTCATCATTTATACATGTGCCTCAAGCATATTTAAGACATTGTCAAGGTATAAATTTAATTTGAAAGAAATATCCTAAAAAGAGTCATTTTATTGTTTACATTGATTTGATATGGAGAAAGGATTTAAATTTGAATATATTTCATGTATTCAGTTCAAATTAAAAATACTTTTAAGTCTATTGGCAGTGATCACATCCAGATAAGTCTCATTGGCTACAATACTGCCACTGTACCAAGCTAATATTTTAAGTCTAAAGCATGGCAATATAACACAAACTAGTACGTGATTCTTTTCATTTCAATATTGACACCGACTCAAATTTTCAAACCAAGACAGAGAATAAAAATGGGCATTTAGATTAAGAATTAGAAGTCATTTTAAGTGATGTGTCTATATTTTAAAGATACAAAACCCTCATGTATTGATATAATTTTAGACAGAAAGAGTTATATGCTATAGTAGTTCTCAGTTGGGGAATTTCACATTTGACTTTTAAAAATTTACTTTTTTATTGTTTAAAGCCAGTACAAATTAGAATTAAAACAAAAAAAATACAAGTATTACAGAATTTCACTTAACAAAGTAGTATGAATTTCAAAGTATTTGTTGTAATACATAATGTTGTCTTCTGAACAGCTAATCATATTACCAGATCTTTGCATATAAAATTGGAAGATAAAAAGAAAGAAATGTACAAGAAATTAAGAACAGAAAAAGTACAATTGAAAAAAGGAGACAAAACAAATTATTATCTGCTTCCTTCCATAGAGCAGTAGAAATGCACAGTACGGTTGTCCAAACCAACCTGCTTACATAGATAAATCACTTTTCCACACTCCCTCTCCTGTCCTTCTCCTCAACTCAGTAACTTTCCTTTTGAAGCAATCACTTGCTAGATTTTTTTTTTTTTAACTTGCATGAGGGAAACTTCATTATTAGCTAAGGGAAAAATTTAAATCTCTTCATATATCTTCTGTCATGACATCCACTGTCCTCCAGATAATTTTGTTTCATTTAACTATGTTGGTATAACTACAAAGGTTTTTTTTTTTTTTTTTTTGTATTCAGCCCTTACATCACAACTCAATCCAGTGTCTTACCAGCTGGCTGCATCTAATCCTATTTCTCTTTTTCTTACTTTTTCCACAGTTTGAGAAAACCTTATCTACTTCATTGGAATCAACCATTAAATATAAAAAAGTAAATGAAAAGTGAGGATTTTTGTATAAGTTGCCCTAATATTGGCAGCAAGGTAAAAAATGAAAAGGAGTAAGGAATTTGAAGAAATAGAAGTTAATAAGTCAGGTATGAAAATAACTAAAATCTGGGTGATGAGATGATTCTTTTATCTTGAAATCATGAGGTTTATGATACAATTGATGAAAATATGCATCATTTTTATCAGTTCAGTTTTGAATACTGAGCCTCTTCATTTTTATTCAAAGAGCAAAAACATGAGTACTTTATATTCACCACAGACAATATCAAGCAAATACATTTATGCTTCACCAACTTATCATGAGCTATATGTAATGCTTTCCATATTTTCACCTTTTTATAATTTATTCTAAAGTACATATGCAAACAGTGCTATAACCTTTGAAGCAGGAAATCTGTCTCAGTAATATTTCCATCCTGTCAGAGTCACCCAGCTAAGTGATATTGATGGGACTTTAATGATAGAAACTAATTACAGGGTTGAGTTGTTTCTCACCATTGTGTGCCACCGTGTTGTCACATTGCTTTCAGCTCCAGTGCTTCCTGCCACTTGTCTCTCCAGAAAGTTTGCTTGTAATTGAAGTAGGTGCATGTTTAGTTCTTCTTGAATGTGTGTGTGTGTGTGTGTGTGTGTGTGNGGGGGGGTGGGGTGGGTGTGTGTTTATGAGGGATAGGATTTCTCTTGCTGATCCAGAGTTGTAAGGGCTGGCTAGACTTGTAGACCAGTTTTATTTTTCAAATTCTACATCTGCTTTTCTAGTAGTATTTCACTGAAAATAACATTTAAAGCACTGATGTTATACATTTTAAAGCTATTGCCGGTCATTAATTAGGTATGGTAAAGATAAGGTGAAGTTTGCTAATTTTTAAAATACTATACAGCTATTTACGTGAAACTACTTTCAAATGCAAAATATTGCTAGAATTAACGTAAAGTTAGATAAAGTGTGTGTAATATAATTATTCTTAACAACAAAGTTTTGAAGTATTTATGAGCAGGGATAGGAGGAAGCTCAAAGATAAAAAGAAGAAAGCCTAACAAATGGTTATGAACTAATAAACCCAGGGATGAGATGAATTTTTATCTTAAATCCATAGCAGTTATGGTAGAATTGATGAAAAAGAGTTAGGAAGAGGCCATGGTCATGAACAGCAAGAAGAAATACGTTTTACAACGTGACCCATACATCTGGACACATACATGTGTGAACATACTTGAAAACTATTTCAAGAAACAGCAGTTACAATATGCTACATAATCTGACCTAGTCTTCAAATTAATGAATTTCATTTTTAAGATGAGCTTTAGTTTCAGGGCCCAACTTAGGAAGTTCAGTCTCCTGGCATCTCCTAACCCTACACAGGCAGTTTCTCCCCCTGCCAAAATTCTGCACCAGAGCGTGCACTGTTCTGCGCAGCAAACCCAGGCTGCTGCATCACTGTCAACCCCATTCACTGTTCATACTATAGTTCTTAGTATTGAACTTTTTGTGAGTTTTTCCTAATCTAAAGTGAATACAGAATAATGTCTCTATGCTAAAAACCCCGTGCTTTGCTTTTGATCCCTTCCTCCCACTGATTCCAGGTAACCACTAATGTTTTTTCATTACCTCCATAATTTTTTGTCCTTCCCAGATGTCCTACAGCAGGAATCATGTGGCTGGTAGGGATTTCAGATTGATTCACTTTACTTCATAATATGCATTTCAGGATCTTTTCTGTCTTTTTGTAGCTTGGTAGTTCACTTGTTTTCTAGTGGTGGATAATAGTTTTATTTCTATCTGCTCAATTTGTATACCTTTAATTTCATTTTCATGTCATATTTTAGTGTTAAGAATTCCAGTTCAGTGTTGAAAAAGAGCTGTGGCAGGGCTGTCTTTGCCTTGTTCTTGGTCATATCAGTAAACCCTCTAATCTCTCATTACAAAGTATGATGCTAGCTGCAGATGTTTTTGTAGGCATTCTTCATCAAACTGCACAAGGTTTCCCTTATCTGTAGTTTGTTCGTGGTGCTTACCTGAATGGGGGTTGGAAATTTTCAGATGCTTTTTTTCCTATATTTATTGATATGATTACATAAATTTTGTTTGCCATTTTTATAAGCTTATTCTATTTTTTTAATTTTAGCAATCCAAGTAAAAACTAGTTAACATAAATACATAATAAATACACATAATTTATAGCAATGTATATAAATGCAATAGCAAAACTCTATGAATGGGCAAAAGTTATCAACTCTTGAATTTAACTAGGTAGTTAATACAATTATGTGTCATAATTGTCACACACTGGTACACATTCAAAAAGTTTATTGACATAAAAACAGAACTGCAATTTTCAGTTTTTAAGAATAGCAAAAAATGATATTGAAATACAGAATCAACCTTCTATATCTGGGATAAATTCATCTAGGCCATGATATATAATTTTGTTCAGATATTATTGGATTTGTATTGCTAGTATTTTTTAAACTTCAATTTAATTGTACTCTGAAGAAGAAAAACAGAAACAAAACTAAATAGAAAAAAAAGACATAAACAGGGTAAAATACAACAATACATATGTTACAGATTTTCCAAACAAGAATATCTAATTAACGATAGTTGTTCTATTATCTATTTTATCATTAAATCTGTTGCTCAGATTAACAGACTTAGTTATGAAAGATTGAGGAAATAATTGAATACTGATGCTTACTTTCAAGAAATACTAAATTTTTCCTTGTTTTTTGTTTGAATTTATTTTAAAGAGAGTACAATAATTGATAAGGCATTAGAAACGGTACACATTTAGAAGACTAAGATGACAAGCATTCAACTGTAGGTTTTGTATTACACCTTGCTGTCCATGATACAGTTGCTCAGATGGCAGATACAAAGTTAGTAAAGGTGAAAATTCTAACCCTTAACTGCTGTTTTCAAAAAACTGATGGAAATTATGAGTACAGTCATCTCAGCCATCCTGTATATATACTGGTATGTTTTTCTCTCCTTCCTTTTTGTCTTATCTTTTCTCCTTTCTCTCATCTTTGTTGTTAATCCTTAAATTCAGTTTCTATCTGTTTTACTATGTCTGTTATACCTTTCAGGTTTGAATTACTTTTTCAGGTTCTTACACTAGGGGGACAATTCAATATTTACACAAGTGCATATGATTTATTTCACTTATGTGTATAGCCTCTAGTTGTATCCACTTGCTTTGAGTTTGTCTTTCTGAGTAGTATTCTATTGTATAAAAATGCCACATTTTTTTCATCTATTCCTCAAGTGATGGGCGTTCTGGTTGTTTCCAAGTGTGGCTGTAACAAATTGTGCTTCTAGAAACATGGGGGCACATATATCACTATGGTATGATGTTTTCAGTTCTTTTGGGAAAATCTACAGAAGGAGAATGGCTGGATTGAGTGAAATTTCCAGACCTAGATTTTGAGGAGTCTCCACACTGATTTCCACTGTGGTTATACCACTCTACATTCCCACAACAGTGGAGAAGGGTTCCTTTTTCCCTATAGCCTCTCCAGCATTTGTTATTAGTTGACTTTATTATGATAGCCATTCTTTTTGGGGTAAGATGGTATCTCTTTTTCTTTTTTTTTTTCTGTATTTTAAGGAAGGGTCTACAGGGTGTTCAGGGTCTCACTACTAGATCAGTCTCATAGTGATTCTCCTGTTTACAGCCTTCCAAGTGTTGGGATTACAGGCATGTGCCACCATGCCCAGTCTCAATCACCCTCTCAGTGTGCTGCGGAGGAGGGGCTGGCACAGCATGCTGGAGGACTGAACTTCCAGCCCCTGAACCTGCTTGCAGGCTCTTTAATCCACTAGGCTATTTGTCTGGCCCGAGAGATGGTATCTCAATGTTGCTTTAATTTGCATTTCTTGAATGGCAAGTGCTGTGGGACATTTTTTCATGTGTTTATTTGTTACTTTTATTTCTTTCTCTGAGAAGTGTGTATTCATCACAGATGCCCATTTTTGGGTTGGGTCTTTAAATTTTGGGACTGAATTTTTTTCATTCTTTATATAATTTAGGTAGGAATGCTCTGTCTGAGTGATTGTTGGTTATGATTTTTTCCCTATTTGTGGGTTGTCTTTTCAATCTGTTGGTAGTTTTTTTGACATGCAGAAACTTCTCAATAAGATGAGAGATTCCAGTTGTTGTTTCTTTGCAGTATTTCCCATGCAGTTTGGTTTTTGTTCATGAACTGTCTACATATCCCTACATCTTTAATATTTCCACCTGCTTTCTTTCCCAGGAGACTTAGGGTTTCTATTTAAATATTTAGATCTTTAATCCATTTAATCCATGCAATTTAGTTTTGCTCATGGCAACAGACCTGGGTCTAGTTTTAGTTTGTGGCATGTGGACAGCCAGTTTTTCCTCTAACATTTGTTAAAGAGGCTATTTTTCTTCCAGAGAACCTGTTTTTCCTCTTCATCCAAGATAAGATGGTTGGCCTGCAAATAGCTCAGTGGAGCTATCTCCTGCTTAAGCAGGCATAGGGAAGGGTTTGATCCCCAGCACCATAAGCTACACCGGCCCCACCTTGGAGCATGTGCTGAAAAAAGAAGGATCATGATGAGTCTGAGCTACATAGTGAGACCTGGTACCAAAAATTAATAAGTAAATAAATAAATGTATAAGACCATTAATTGTGTTTGTGGTTGTATATGTATCATCTAATCTGTTCCACTGATCTGTGGGTCTGTTTGTTTGCCAGTGCTGTGATGATTTTATCACAATAGCTTTGTAGTATAATTTCAAGTAAGGGATTGTAATGCCTCCAACCTTGCCTTTTGTTGCCCAAGATTGCCTTTGTTATTGTAGGTCTTTGCTGGATCCAAATAAATTTTAAGAATTTCTCTATATATTTTAGGTATATTGATAGTATTTTGATAAGGATTCCATTAAATCTATAAAACAATTTGGGAATATGGACATTTTCACAATGTTGGTTCTTCCTATTCAGGAGCAGGGAATATATTTCCATTTTCTTAAATACCCTTTGAACCCTTATTTAAGATGGTTGTAATTTTCATTGTACAGATTTTTTTATTTCACTTTTAGATTAATTCCTAAGTATTTCATTTTTTTGATGCTATTGTGAAGGGTATTGCTTCTCTAATTTTTCTCTCAGTGTGTTTGTTACCTGTGTTGAGGAATGCTATTTACTTTTGGGTGTTGATTTCATATCCTTCTCTGCTACTGAATTTTTGCATATATGTTCATCAGGCAGATTGGCCTGCAATTCTCTTTTTTGGTTGGATTTTGCTCCAGTTTTGGTATCAGTATAATGCTTGCCTCTAGAAATGATTTTGGGAGTATTTATTCCTTTTAGATGTCATTGAAGAATTTGAGGAGTATTAGGATTCAATCTTCTCTAAAGTTTTTGTGGAATTCAGCTGTGAATGCATCAGGATCTAAGCTTTTACTTGTTGGTAAGTGTTTTTATTATATTTTCAATTTCATTGGCTGATATTAGGGTATTCAGAGTTTTTATACCTTCTTCATTCAGTCTCAGTTTTGGCAATTTGCATCCATCAAGAAATCTATTTCTTCTGTGTCTTTGATTCTTTGAGGAGAAAGATTTGCAAAATAGCTATTGATCATCTGAATTTCCACAGTATCTGTAATAATTTTGTCCTTTGCATTCTTTATTGCTTGAATTTATCTTATATATAGTTGTGTTTCTTCCTTTTTCTGAAGAAGTTGGCTAGGGGTTTGTCAATTTTATCTAAGTTTTCAAAGAGCTGGCTATTGGATTCATTAAACCTTTGTATTGTCTTCTTTGTCTCAGTTGCATTAATTTCTGCTCTAATTTTTACAATTTCCTGTGGCTTTGGGCCTTGGAGTTGGTTTGCTCTTCTTTTTCTGGAGGCACTAGGGTATGTGTTTATTCTTGCTCTTTTTCCAACATGTGCATTGACTGCTATAATTTTCCTCTGAGAACTACTTTCATTGTACTTCACAAACTCTGGCAAGTTGTGTTTGAATTTTTGTTAGATTGTAGACATTGGTGAGTTTCTTTATTAATTTCATCTGTAACCCATTGGTTGCTGAATTTTCATGTTTGCATGGGGTTTTTGTTTGCTTATTTTGTTTCTTTTGTCATTAATTTCCAATTTCATTGCACTATGGTCAAATAATAAGCATGGGATAATATCTGGTTTCTTGTCCATACATACACATGATCTATGGACTAGTATGTGGTCTATTTCAAAAAATGTCCTATGTGCAACTGAAAAGAATGTTTACTTAGATGTTGTTCAGTAGAACACTCTGTATATGTCCTCTAAGTCTATTTATTCAGAGGTTTCCTTCAGTTCTGCTACTTCTTTGCTATTTTTTTTTTCTTTTTCTTTTTGTATGTTTAGGGAAGGATCTATAGGGTGTTCAGGGTCTCACCACTAGATCCTACTCATAGTGATCCACCTGTTCACAGCCTCCCAAGAGCTGGGATTTCAAATACACACCACCATGCCCAGTCTCAATTTCTGTCTCAGCATGCCCTGGTGGTGGGGCTGGCAAGGCAGGCCTGGGGATCAAATCCCTGGCCCCTGCACCTGCTTGCAGGCTCTTTAATCCTTTAACTTATTTGGCCAGCCCCTTTACTAATTTTCTTTTGTCTGCTTGACCTACTTTTTTGAGTTAAAGGGGTGTTAAGGTCCCTGTTAAAATTGTGATATTGGTTATGAGATTTTTTTATGTGCTTTAAAATTTGTCTTATATAGTTGGGTGCTCCCATATTTGATGCATACGTATTTGTGACTATTATCTCTTCTGCTTGAATTTTCCCCCTAGCCCATATAAAGTGACCTTCTTTATCTCATTTGATCATTCTTGGTTTGAAGTTCAAATTATCTGTGAATAGAATAGCTGCCCTTCCTTTTTTCTTAGGTCCTGGAGCATGTAGTAATTTTTTCCAACCTTTAACTTTCAGCCTATGAATTTCTTTGTGGGCTAAATATGTTTCTTGTATACAGTATTTTGTTTCTTAATCTGCTATGCTAGTCTATTTCTTTTTTTAATTTTTAATTTTTTTCCAGTTTATTTCTTTTAATTGGCAAATTGAGTCCATTTGCATCAATTATCATTATAATTGATATATATTCACTTATGTTTGCCACATTACTTTCCTGCTGCTGGTTCACTATTTTTCTCCTGTGTTTAGTAGTTTGTTGTGTTTGGTGAGTTCTTTTTATTGTCATTCTTGGAACTGTGGGCATTTTGGTCCCTTTCTACAATATCGTTAAATACTCTGTGATGAGTTGGTTTGGTCATCGTGAACTTCTTTAGTTGTTCTTTGTAATGGAAGTATTTCACTTCTCTATTAAACTTGAAAGAGAGTTTTTCAGGGTATATGTCTCTGGGTTGGAATTTGTTTTCTTATAGGACTTGAAGTACTTCACTCCATGCTTTTTTTGACTTGATGGTTTGTGAAGAGAAATCTGCTGTTATTCTGATGTGTTTTCCTTTAAACATTATCTGTTTCTTTTCTCTAGCATTTTTAGTATGTTGTTCTTGTGCTGAATTTCTGGGATTTTGATTATTATATGTCTGGGTATAGTTTTAATTGGGTTGATATTATTTGAAGTTCTACATGCTTTGGGTACCAGAATGTCAGATTGTTTCACATATTTGGGAAATATTCTGCTATTATTTCTGCTTATATTATTTTTATTTCATTTATGTTGCCCCCTTCTTTCTCACTGATGCCTATTAGTCTTATGTTGTTTATCTTTGCATCGTCTTGCAGCTGCTGAATTGTTATTTCCTGGATCTTTGTTATTTGTAAGAGATCTTTCCTTACCTTTTCTCTAGCTCCAATGGTGTCTTCAAGGTCTGAAAGTCTATCTTCACTTACATTCAAACAATTTTGCCAACTTTTAGTGGAGTTTTTCATTTCTTGTATATCTCTTTGAATTTGCTTCATGAATTCTACTTCTTTCCTATATTGCTCATTCAAGAATTCCATCATTTTTATATTCTCCTCTATTTTTTATCAGTGTTTTCTTTAGAAACACTCAGTAATTCTTTCAATAGAGTTATGATTTTTTTTTACCTGTGATATTATTTCTAATCTGGTTTCCTCTATACCCTTTTGCAGGTTTTGCTTTGTCTGTTCAACCTGTGGTTTTTATTTTGTGATATATGTGGTCTTTTGGTTGAAATATAAGCATAACATACTGGGTCAAATGAACTGTATGGAAAAAGAATTCAGTAATCTATTGATCAGGCTGGGGATATAGTTCAGCAGCATAAGTGCCTGGCTGGCAAGCTCAAGAGTACAATTCTGGGTATATGCAAAAATAAACAAATAAATACAATTTAGTAGTTGAATGTCAAGGTTAGAGACACTTTCTCTCAATCTTTAATTGAGTTTAAGGCTTCAGTGAAATTTTGCCTCTGAAAGCTTTTCACCACTGATAGCTTCTAACTGAATACAGATAGATGCTCACTTACCTGTGATGCAAACTGAAAAGCAACCGTATTTGATTGACCTTCAAATGTGCACTGTCAAGTTATCCTCTGCATGAAAGATATACCACTTATAGATTTGATACATTTTGTAGATTAGGATAGATTTCTAGTAACATTTGCTTAATAGCTCTACAATAACATTTAAGCTTGCCTTGGTTTTCAGAGACTGATTATATTTGGTTTGTGATATATTATAATGTTATCAAATCATCCCAAGAGAGCACCCAGGACACCTGGTCAACACAGACATTTCTGTTGTCCAGGGAACTGGAGTGATACTGAAATCTGCCTCCCACTAACTCTTCTCACCCACTTCACCATCAGTACAGCTAGCTTTTCCAGAGACATGACAGTAACTGTGCAAAAACCATAGTGTTTTGAAGAGAAGATGAGAATATGTGACAATGTAAGGGCTTGGTTCACAGGACATTTTCCCAGGACAGGGCACCTGCTCATACACTCAGGAACAGCTAGTGTGACTACCTTTCAGTTTGCCTGGCACTGGATCTGGCACTTCCAGGGTTAAATTTTGGGGGGAGAGGGTATGCAACACACTGGTCATTCTAGATTGTGTCCTCAAAGATCCATGAAACTGTCTAAAATACCTCATTTGGCTTTGTTACATTTTTATTTTAAAAATTCCACATTAGTTTGAGTTAGGTAAATCAGATAAAGTGGCAAACAGAATCTAGATGTCTAAAAAGTTCAAATAAATGATTTTAAACTTATGGATAATGCTTTATGGAGCAATAGAATATAGGGAAAAGTGTAGAATAAAAGAATATGTCGGGGTCACAAAGATCTCACTAAAGAGGTAAAGTGTAGAAACAGAATGAAAAAGAGGTGCTTTATAAATCAGTGCATACCCACTGGATATGATATTATTTTGGAAGCTTGATTTTGTGTAATCAGCACATCTGTGCAAAGCTTTGGTTCTAAATAAACAATTAATGAGGGAAAGATACTAAATTAAGTTGAAAAATGGTAAAGAGGTATACAGACAAAGGATCAAGCTTCCCTGGGCTTGTAAATCTCAATCATTGTCATTTTGTTATATTTTAATTTATTTGTTTGGAACTGACCAGAGAAATAGTTAAATCTGCCTCTTGTTTTCACTCTCAAGCACTGTATTTTCAGAAGAAGCTATAAATGAGTGTTTCTTTTGATACAATTAATTTCTTACTTTTGTTTCTGCAGGAGCTAGACATCTTTCAAGCCAAGTTACAGAAGCTGGCAGCTTGTGACATTGAATTGCCTTAGACATAAAAATCTTATTTGAAAATAACTTGTTTAAACATTCTATTACAGTTGCATGAAATTTATCTGCTAGTGACATCAGTAGGTCTTGCATCAGCAACTCTCAGTTTTCTTACACAATCAACGATACATTACTTTAATCTGAACACCTGAATCTTCTGTTTTTCAGACATTGGATGCTATAATAATACATTCTTTTCAAAGTAAAAATGTTTCTATTGAGTAAGAGAGGAACTGCAAACTTCCTGGCATTTAATTTAGATCTTTATTTTATTAAATGGGACAGATGTTGACATTTCTTACAGCTATTGTAGCATAAGGCTTCTGTTGTCTGAATCAAAGCATCACTTTAAGAGCACACAATCAATAGCTTTCCTTGAATTGTTTTGGCTATGGATTCCCCTAATGGTATGGGAAAAGTCAGAACACAAGTGTAGTGCTATGTCACAGACATTTATGTGATGCAATTTGCAGGAAAATTATGAATTATTTTGCTATATTTGAAACACCAATGAATAATTAATATTCAACCAACAAATAAGCTATACTGATTGTGGGATCTTCTAATTTCTGGAAACTAACAAAAAATAGATCATAGGACCTATTTCCTTAGGAACATTAGCACACAGATCCTGTCTGGTACAAATTTAAAAATGTTGGAGTACTTTGGGACAAAAGCCTGTGGTTTGATCTTTTCATGTTTCTTCATTGTGTGGTGCTACTATCATTGGGTGTGGAGCAGGAAGGTCACACATGAGGAGACCAGCTTGTAGTTGCTTAAGTTTATGCTGTTATTGCTGAACTAAGCACTTAGCAAAATTATTATATTGGCATCACCATTAATTCTCTTACAAAGTGTTGACCTGGTGGGGTTGCCTTGACTACCTCAGTCTCAGCCTTCAGACAATAAGGCAACAAAAAGACTTATAAGCTCAAAGAAGCTAAATAATTGAAAGCAATTAATTCATGATGAATAATTTCCTTAAGAAATATTTTGATTTCTTAATGATTCTTCTTTCCTTCAGGAAAGGGGAAAGGGTACTGTGGTTAAAATTTATCAAAATCATACTGTTTTTTCTATTGATAGCCCTTTCCTACAGTTACTTCTAAGTGGCCACATGCCATATGCTGATCTTGCAAAACCTTTTATGCTAAACTTTGTTCATCACTGTACAAGATGCATTTGTATATTGTTCTACTGTAATGTCTGAGTTTTCTGTGATCCACCCCTCGATTTTCAATTGTTCAGAAAAACTAAAAATAAAGAAGAGAAATGACAAAAGATACACAGAAAAAGAGAGATCTTTGACTGGAAGGAAATAATTACTGAGCAAGAAATAATTAAGCACACATGTCATGTAAAGGTTTTGAACATGACACCTGCCTCGCTGTGAGAGCTTGATCCAAGGGAAAGAGAGAAAGAGCCTAATGCTCATCTTCTATACACATCTTAAATCTATTTGTGGTGCTTTGGATTGAATACAGGCCTCATCTGTTAGGCAAGTGCTCTATCCATGAGCTGTATCCCTAGACCACAATTCTTATAAGTTTCCCAATATGTACCTACTAATGGATAAAATTTAATGTTTTCCTTTAAAGAGTTCACAATAAAACTATGAGCTACTATATGAAAGTCATGTACATTTGTACACATATTGATGTATTCACATATACACACATATATACATGCATCATATAAATACATAATATATGATATGTATATTACATATTGCAGTACAAAGTTATAATAGTATGTAGTGCAACTAACGCTGCTAGTTTAATTTATAATACAAGATGTACAAATTCAGGCTACAAATACAAGGAATATAGTGTGGTATATGTTCTAGTAAACATATCTTTATAAAGGTATTTATTCTTTCTCTGGATTATAAGAAGACTGAGATGAGAAGAATTTCTCCAAAATGACTTGTTAAGTCTTTTAAAGAGAAATTCAAGCAAGATGGGTTAATATTCTCTAGGCAACAGCACTAAATATCAAAACAAGAGCAAGAGACAGCGGCAGTGCAGGGGAGAGGCACTGATAGCTAAAGTGTAGCATTTGGGGTGTGGACCCTTACACTGTAGCACTAACTCAGAGGCTGGCTAGAAGTAAATGAGAAGACGTGGATTATGAGTGGAGCTCATGAGGGAGTGGGACCACAACCCCACTCCTGAGTCTCTTTAGCAACCACAGGCACCTGGGTGACTATTTGTGTATCCAAGTGCATGCACACACATGTGCCTGTGTGTGTGCGCACGTGCACGCACGTGTGTGTATGTATGCAAGCTTGTGTAGATGAATCTGCTTTTTGTGTATATGTCTTTGTTTAAGGAGGGTGCAAGATGGGGAATCCTTAGAAAGCATGCAACTGGTTATAAATTACATTTTGATTAAATCTTCAACTAAAGTCAGCTCTGCAGAAAAATCACTAGCCAGAATAAACAATAATGCTCTAATTGGTGAGGAAGGAAAGCAGTAAAAAAGGCTTTCTTTTTCTTTCTCTTTTTTTTGCTATCAATAGTTTGTTTCTTCTGTTCATAATTTACTTTTAATGTTCAGAGATTTTTTGCTATCCATAGTTTATTATTTAGGGAAATAAGTTGTGCATGTTTGTAGATATATTTGTTTTGTGAATGGAAGCTATCCCAATTGATTTACACCTTTGTTAAATTTTTATCCTACTAAAACATGTATCAAAATCACTGTTGGTCTCTGTAAATGAGGTGCTGAACTTTAATGAGTTTTGGATTTCAAGAGATGGCCATTGTTAAAATTAGAAAAGTTAATTGGCATCTGGCTTGTATTCCTTTCATCTAAATTATTCATTTATTCAAAAAGTTCTCTGCTGTATTTTTATTAGACTCTTCAATGTTTAGGACTCTCACTAATATTTATACTTTTTACAAGGTTGGATTTATTGCTCATTAAAAGTTTTCCATATTTCTTAATTCATAGACAGATCTCTGTGAGACCATCAAACATTTGCCTTCCCTGTATTATAAGGATGAAGTGCAGATGTGAAAGATTTACCAGCTCTTCCAGATAAGCAATAGTAGAGCTGAGATTTTTGTTTCTTTGGTTGGCTTTTTCCTTTGTTGGGCATTGGACCCAGGGCATTGTACATGCCAGGAACATGCTGTATATCTCCAGCGCTGGAAACAGACTTCATTTGCCCCTTCATATCTCCTCCCCTCCCTTCCCCTCCACTCCTCTCTTCTCTCCCCTTCTCATTCCTTCCCTGCTTTTCCCTTCCTCATCCCTCCATTTCCCTCCTGTCTGCTCCCCTCTCCTCTCTGTCCTCCCTT
This sequence comes from Octomys mimax, assembly GCA_002564305.1. NCBI lineage: Eukaryota > Metazoa > Chordata > Mammalia > Rodentia > Octodontidae > Octomys > Octomys mimax. The sequence continues at coordinate 20,811 of NDGM011217115.1, forward strand.
CCCCTCCTCTCATCTCTTCTTTCCTTCTCTTCATCTCCCTTTTCTTCTATTTCCTTCCCCACTTTCTTTTTTCTCACACATAGCCACATTTAATTTTCTACTCAGACATTCTATAGTTTCTATAATGTATACTTTTTATTTACAATGAAAAGTTTTCATTTTGTTGTTCATTTTATTTTCCATTTCATTGTTCTTTGTTAACAATTAGTTTTACAGGTTATGCTGTCGGCAGTGATTAGGGTCATGGGTCATGGATAATGGTATGGGAAGTAGTGATTAAGATAATTTTGGGTACAGACAACACATACACAAAGAATATTTGTACATCATTGCCAGAAATGAAATTACTGTCTGCATGTGCAAAAATAAATATTCCTTGTGAAGTCCTCCTGGAATCCCAATATTCTCAGGTAGATTTTGAGCATCTTCATTCAAGTTTCATTCAAATTGTCCATTTTCCTGTTCTTTGACTTCAGAGTATAATTCTCCTTTTAAAAGTTAATGCCAGAAATTGACACTAATAACATTGATTGGCTTTTGGAATTCTCTTGACAAGTGGTCTAACAAAGTAGCAGTGCAATACATAAGTTAAGCATTATCTGTTTCAAGAAAATCTTCATTAGATGTGAGCCACAGTCTTTGCACCTCTGCTGTATAGTATTACTGTTGCACTTAGTGTGGGGTTGGCTTACAATTATAAATTTTCATAAATCCTGAGTATATGAAAAGTGTTTACCATCCATAACTGTCAAACCTGACTTATAACAACTTTTCACATTATCATATTATCCCACATGAGGTTTTTTGGTAAAGCAGAATAATGTAAAGGCACGTGACAGCTATGATATCCAGAAAATTTAGATCAATGGTGTATTTTATAATTAAAAATAAATAATTGACTTCTTTGTCTCTGTCATTTTGTTACTTGAAAATCTTTAAAGTGTCTTTAAAATTAAGGAAAACTCTTTCAGTGAAATACACAGTAAGAGGTGTTCGATGAATTTATTTTAGTGGATAATATATAAATAAAAATTTAAGGTGTCAGTATTTAAGTCATAATTTAGTTTTATTTTCTTATTTATTTATTTATTTATGTGGTACAGGGTCTCCCTATGCATCTTGGACATGTGACAATCCTCTAGTCTCATCCTCACCAGTGCTGGGAATATAAGAGTGTGCCGCAGTGCCCAGTGTCCTGGGGCTGGTATGGCATGTGGTACCAGGGATCGAACCTGGGTGATTGAGACTGCCAGTCAGGCACTAAAACTGCCAAGCTATCTCCCCAGCTCATTTAGGTGATAATTTAAAGTGTGATCCCTACTAATATATCATTGTCTGTTAGAATTTAAATACTACTGAATATAAAAGTTAGCATTCTCACAAAGACATGCATCTTGATACAGACAGTAGTTGAATAAGATGGCTGGAAATCTCACATGAAACTGGTTCACAAAAATGAGTGAAATGTCTTCCTTAGGTAGTTACTTTCACACTATTAAGACCCAACATTTAGGAATTTTAGTTATGAGAAATAGGTGAAGATGAATAAAAGCTTAGGAAGTTTAGAAGTGGCTTTTATATTTAGTATGTATTTAAAATCAGGGCTGGCCAAATAGCTCAGGGGATTAAAGTGCATGCAAGCAGGCACAGCAGCTGGGGGTTCAATCCCTGGGCCGCTGTGCTGGCCCGGTCCCGGGCATGTTGAGATGGCGATTGAGACTGGGCGTGGTGGTGTACGCCTGTAATCCCAGCTCTTGGAGGGCTGTAAACAGGTGAATCACTAGGAGTCTGATCTAGTAGTGAGACCCTGAACACCCTGTAGACCCTTCCCAAAATATAAATTAATTAATTAACTAACTAATTAAAATAACAGAGTTTTGAGATGGGGTGCAAAAGGAAAATTAAATTATATGACAGTACTTGCATGCAAGAATGCCTTTACAAAAGCAGTATAGACACTAGCTAACAGCGCATCGAATGGATGGAAGGTTGGGAGCCAGACAGTGCTTTCCTCTTGCTGTCATCCCAGTGTCTCAGCCACCTGTGGCCGCGTGCTGAGGACTTGCTGCAAGCTCGACACCATGCTGTTTGGAGCCCTAGAGGCACAGCCTGTGCACCGATATTGCAAAGTGTGAATGTACAGAATGTATTTCATTGTAAAGGCAACAATTAGGAAACAATAGAAAGGTACACTTGATCAAGGTGAAAAAACCCTCGACCCAGAGGCTGGAAGCCTCATTTCTCACTCTGGGCTGCATTCCAGGACACCTGTGTCAACCTCTAAGAGCCACTGCTATGCCAGATCTTTCCTCATGGGCCTGTTTGATAATAAGATTTACAATAATAAAATATCTCTGTATCCTAGTGTTTCCTCATGCTTGACTCTATTGGAAGCTTTATTATATTTAAGTTAGTCCTCATTAAAAGCATTGGCTGATATGGAGCTACAGAGATAAGAAAAACAGAGAAATCAGTAACTTTCTCTGTGTCACATGGGAAGTGTTAGCTTTGAAGTCAAACTATCAGTTCATGCTAGAGTTTGTATTCTTCTACCCTAAAGATGTTCAGATTTTATAAATCTTTAAAACACATTCTGCAAATGTAGCTGATAGGCAACAGGGAATTAAATAATTCAATAGCAACTGAGAGAACACTCAGTGGTATTACACAGAATATATGATGGCATGGTTCAAATGAGGCCAGTTACAAACTTTCCCCAACTGATTAAGCAGTAATCAGCACAGCGGCAGCAAGAACAAAGAATGAAAAAAGAAAATAAAAATCTCATCCAAAACAATATGTTTTACCACACCTTTTCCACTTCTATAAAACTCTACACTAGCTGTTCAGTGGCTCACACAGCTATCCAAAAAAAAGAAATGCATCTCACAAGGACCAACATAGTATTGAAGTAATCACACCCAGAGTACTTAAGAAAGGCTACCAGCAGCCTGTGATCAGATAGAAGGGCTCTGAAATGAAAGTGACCATGTGGAACTACTGAACAGGTTACCCCCAAAATATTTTTGCTGGGCATGGATTTAGTCTCAGTCACCTGAGTAATAACTTCTGTCTTTCACCAAAGAGAATGGAAATTTTTAAAAAATTTTAAATTATTTTATTTTATTTTTCTTTTAATTTCTTATAACTTTAAAACCAATTTTACAGGCTTACATCTGCTAACACAAACAAGTAGTTTGAAGATAATATTATGTAATATAGCAACCATTATTGAATTCCTATTACTTTGTTTAATGAAATTTTATATTGGTTCTAAT
>NDGM011217179.1:380-14021 GCA_002564305.1 Octomys mimax
CACACTCTCTCTCTCTCTCTCTTTCTCTCTCTCTCGCTCTCTCCCTCTAAATAAATAAATAAAAATGTTTAAAAATACTTCATTCTTACTGACAAAATTGATTAAATTTAAAAAATTATTAATTAAAATGTAGCAGAGTGAATAAATTACTTTTTGACATTAATTTTACATCTATGAAAATGATTAAAATTTGGGTTTGCTCATCCAATGTTTATTAAAATCCATTTTTTTCCAAAAAGTCTTGCATAAGTAGTAAACAGAATTTATGATGCCTATTATGAAGCATCATAGCAAATCAGAAATCAAGAAAATGCATTTAAATAGAGATGGGTTAGATTTATGGATAATTTTTGTTCAGATTTTTTTGAGAGTTTACAAATATAAACACATATGTATTAGAAGTTTATATATCATTACTATAAGTGGGCAAATTGAGGGCAGGTCTTTCTAGATTATACACAGATCTACCTCACACCCATCTATAGTATAATCCACAACTTAGATACACATTAATGTGTCCGTTTTTACTGCTCTGATGAACACTTTCCATGTTCTAACTTTAGATCTTTTTGAAATTCTGACTTTAGTGGTAACCAATCAAAAGCAAATTAAAACAAAAAAATATCATTTTTAGAAGCTTGCCAGGAGGCTGGGGGGATAGCTCAGTGGAATAAGTGCTTGCCTGGTAAGCGCAAGGTCCTGAGTTCGATCTCTGTTACCACCAAAAATTATAAAAAAAAAATAAAAGCTTGCCAAATTAATAAAGATTTTCAATTTTAGTTGGACTATCATTTTTATCCCAGGTGGTGTAATCTCTCAGAAAAGAATTCAGGCAGTGCACATCAAGAATTTTGAGTATTTATTTTTTGTATTCCGTAATTACATATTAAGCATTCATCAGCAAACACTTGATAAAAATGAAATCAAATCATATCTTTCTATTTATTCATATATCTGTTCCTCATAGGAGCTTTATCCAAAATAAGAGAATAGTTCACTAACAAAATTTATTGAATTTAAAAGTTACAGACATTAAATATCATGATCAATCAGCAAGAATCACTAAAAAGAGAAAAGGCTCAAAAATAAGTGGAAGAACAAGTTGAACACATAACCATACATATAAAGTATACAAACTTAGGATAATTAAAAACTATCTCTCTTGAATGGGAGCAAAGACATAGATATCTTCATATCTGTATCTGTATCTGTATTTATATCTAATGTGCATCTGAATTTCTATTAGTGTTTGAACATATATTCTACAGTGAGTATTTGTTGCCATCAATATATCAATAGAAAAAGAAAAAATTGGATGTCTATCTACAAAATTCAACATGTTTTTCATCTATTAAAAATAGTCCAAGCTGCCCAGGTTCATGGCAAGCCCCTTCTTGTCTGATTTTATTGTTATCAGTCCACTCTTAACTCTGATGAACACTCAAATCGAATGATCAGTACTGTACTACCTGGTCACCAGTTATGTTGTAATTCCTCCAAATTTTGCCCATGTTCTTCCAGTCCACTCTGGGGCATCTCTTCTTCCCAGGATTTCTGATCATGATTTTCGGTTTTAAATATTTTCAGCCAGCTTTAGATATTCATGATGTTTCAAAGCAAGACTGATTTTTTTTCTTTTTTTTTATTTTATGTATTTGGTACAGGGTCTCACTACATAGATTGGACTTGTAGTGATCCTCCTGTTTCCAGCCTTCCAAGTGCTGGGATTACAGGGGTGCACCACCACATCCACAATCTTCAAAGCAAGACTATTAATCTGACAAAATCATTTCAGATTCTGATGCTAGTGAACTGTCATACTAACTCAGGAAGAAGTCCCTTTTGAAACCAAGAATCTTACCTCAATGTTGATTTCATGAATAAAATCAATCACTAGCGTGACCATAACATTAGCAGTTAATGTTTATTGATAGCTTTCTACCAAGAAAGAGGTCAACATTTCACTCATCTTATTTAATGCTCTTAATAAGCCTCATTTTCATAGAAAAACAAGAACAACCCAGCAAGTTAGCCTATAGTGTGTTAGGAACATTTCCAGAGCTGCACAGGCCATGTGCGCCTCACATTCAAATCCATTTCTATCTTAACCAATACGCTGTAAAACATGCACTACCAAGTTTGCTTCTGGCTGTCCCTCCAAGAATCATTTTTGTACACTCTGTGAACTAATTCAACTACCATATAGCTAAGCTAAAGTGATGTGTTAGGCTACAAGATTTCATCTATATACAAAACTAGCAACAAAAATGACAAACTTGTCTGCCAAATCTCATTAAGAATACGTTTACCTGTATAGGACCATCCAATCTCTTCAACGAGTTTTCTCTGCTGTCTGTAGTATCCATAAGCTGAATCTACAATCAAGAAAAATAAAATGATCATTATACAGAAAAAATATGTCCCAAATTTTAAAATGTAAGATACCCAAGTTAGTCATACCATACATGCTTCATGTTTTGATTATTCTTTCCTGTGTCACCTTCCCAATGTGTCCCTTCCCCGCCACCCACTGGGCTACATTGTACACATCAAAGTTGATGTAAATTTTAGGAAGCACATGTAAAGAATGCTGAGGTTTAGGCAGAGACAAAGCAAATGTTCTGGGTAAACCAGGAATGACTCAGAGGCATCATCTCAAAGACCAAATGAGGCAGGACAGCATGTTTTCTCTACAGTTTTCCAAACACTCCTAAGCTTAACACCTGAATTGAGTAAAAGCACTTTGGGCTTACAATTCAAGTTTAATCAGTAAATGTTTCTATGATCCTCAAATGGTACCATACTTTCAAAATTTGTTTTCCATCTAAGTTAAAAGAGCTGTTTTGGAAAAACTGGAATGGTGTGTCTGTTGATTGGCAGAAAGGTTATGCTAGACACGACAAGCGACCTGCCTCAGGAGGGGTAGAGGAGTGTGGTGGAGGGGGATGCAGGGGGGCGTGGGGCACCCGTCTCCAGAGTAGGGACCTAGGAAGGCAGTGGCAGCCACTACATAATTCAAAATTCTGCCTAAAGTCATGCATGCAACCAAGAAATATGGATGTTGGGATTTGTCGCTCCTGATGTCCTTGATCCTTAAGCCCAGGCTCCTCAACATTATTACCCCATTTTAGCTGCTTTATGGATAAAGTAGGTCTTCATGGGTTTAGAACCTAACTCACAATGGCAGCAGTGTTTCTGTAGAAAAGGCTACCGATAAGTTCACTACTGAACTCTACCTATAATTTGGGGTTCTGTCAATATAGCTTTCATTTATTTGAGTATACCCAAATACACACAACATAATGGCTGTCATCATTAGCTGGAAAAAGACAAAACTATTTCTTATTTAGTCTTCCTAGTTGTTTTCTCTATATTGATAATTCCCAATTATTTCTGAAATGCAAATAGCTTAAAGACATTTCAAAAGTATCAATTTCTCTTCCTTGTTGAACAATCTGATTAGCACAAAACAGTAATAAATAACTTGTAAACTATTTGATAAAAGTTAAAAGGCAGGCGATCGAAATTTATAGACAGAATTCACAGATCTATAAAAGCCAAAATTTACCTTAGAGAAATAAAGCATTTTTTCTATAAAATTTTTAATAAATATATCTAAGTATTTTCTTGCCTGTATTGCATATTTCAACAATTTTAAACAATAATTGAATTGAAATAAAATTTACATATCACACAACTCACCCATTAAAGTGTATAATTCAATGGCTTTCACTGTATGTATAGAAATGTACAACCATTACTGCACATAATTTTGTTTTTAACTTTGTTTTATTAGTACATATTTGTTATACATACTGATCCTATTCACCAAAATAATTTGTATCTGTACATAATATAACTTCATTTGTTATTCCCATTCCCCTTTGCCCTCTCCAACCCTTCTTTCCTTTCCCTTTCACAATAGATTTGTGTCCATTTTTCCCTTGCATCCTCTTTTTTTCCTTATCCCTCCTCCCTCTGCCCTCCTTGTATCCTTTCCCATAGGAAGATGCTGTTCCAACTTCTCAATATTTATCCTCCACTACGCTCCTAACTTACGCTTTGGATTTCTCACACAAGAGAAACAATGTAATATATATATATATATATATATATATATATATATATAATGTGTATATATATGTGTATATATATATATATATATATATATGATTTATCGTCCTTAAGATTTTGGGCTCGATGTGCATTACTTTCCTATAAATGACTGAAGTTTATCCTTCTTTGTGGTAGAGTAGTACTCTGTTGTAGATAAATACCACATTTTCTTTACCCATTCATCTTTTGATGGATATATCAGCCTTTTCCAAGATTTATCTATTGCAAATCATGCTTCTATAAAGATGGATATGCACATATCACTGTGAAATGATGCTTTTAACTGTTTCAGTAAGATACCCAGAAGAAGAACAGCTGAGTCCAATGAAACTTCCAGTTTTGGGTTTTCAGGATGCTCTACACTGATTTCCGCAGTGATTGCACTACTCTTTACTCCCACCAACAGTGGACAAGGGTTCCTTTCAGCCCTGTCAGTATTTGTTATTGGTTGATTTCTTGATAACAATCTTTTTTTTTTTTCTAGAGTGATATGGAATCTTACTCTTGTTTGAATCTGCATTTTTCAAATGATCCATGATATTGCATACTTTTTCATATATTTATTTGTTGTTTGTATTTCATTTGAGAAATGTCAATTTCAAATGCCCATTTTTGGACTGGGTCTTTAGAGAGGTCTGTTTACGGGGGTTCTCGATCTTAGTCCTTTTTCTGAGGAGTTAGGAGGTAAATGTTTTTCCCCATTCTATGAGATCATTTCACGCTGTTGGTAAATTTGATTTCATACAATTTTAGAACAATCTCATTACTCCCAAAACAAACTCTGTAGTTTCCACTGCCATCCCAATTCCCCTATCATATCGCTAGACTGAGGCAAAAATATTCTACTTTGTCTATATAGTGCTAACTTTTCTGGACATTCCATATAGAGGGAATCATGACATTTCATGACCAGTGCCACTTATTTTGCCTGTTTTCAAGGCTTTTACACCATGCAGCATGTACCAGGATTTCATTCTTTACTACCTGTGAATACCTCTGGTGTGGTGCATGATGCAGTCTTCCACGCAGCTGCTCGGGAAGGCAGGTTTCCTCCTCACTCAGGGTCTCCAACCTCTCTTGAAATGTTGCAGAGTAGTTAGATACTCTTAATAGCCAGCTGACAATTTTAAAACCCAGACATTTACTTCTTAAGGATCTAGGAAGCTTCAGTGGGAAACCTCAGTCCATGGGGCAAAAATGTAAGTTTATTTTTCCTTTGGAAAAAAAAGCAACCAGCAGGAGCAGATGTCCTGTGACTTTCCCCAGATACCCTGAGGTACTTTTCCACCAGCTCATTACACCTTTAAAAAGACCTTCCTCCCTGCGCTTCATGGGAGTTGAGTTCAGACCTGGTTCTGACTTCTGAATATTCCAACAGCCTTGAATGAAGTCTTCTGAGCTTGTTTAAATTTGCCAATGGCAAGCTTTGTTTTGAAACCGGATTTGCCATATCTTACTTATCTATTTACCAATCAATAGATACATTGTTTGCTTCTTCTTTAGGATTATTATGAATAACGCTGTTGTAAGTAGTCATACAGGACTGGGGAGATCGTTCAGCAGCATAAATGCCTGCCTGGCAAGCACAAGGTCCCCAGTTTCAACCACCACATTCCATGCCATGCCAGCCCCAAAACTGGGTGTGGTGGCGCACACACCTGTAATCCAGTGCTGGGAAAGCTGAGATGGAGGATCATTGAGTCTGAGCTGTACCCTCTACCAAATAAGTAAATAAATAAATAGAAATTTTAAAAGTCATGGATTTTCATATTTTCATTGGGCTTAAAACTTATTTTTCAATACAATTGTCTCTTTAACAGGTAATCATTTAAATTAAGTTCTGGAAGTAAACGTCTTTTGGTGATAAGGAAGTATGTACTGCTGAATGTTAGAAGGGCCTTTGGATTGAATCTTTTGGCCCAGAATTTTTCAACACAGGAAAAATGTAATTCCTATTTCAGAAAGAAACAAAGTTAGCCAAAGAAATGATGTGGTTTGCCTCGGTATTAATTGAAGAGAATGGAAACCATTCTGCATAGTTCCTGCTTTCCAGTTTCGTAGTTTCCTACTCCACCAATCCTGCTGTGGAACTAAAGTCTTCTAGACAACTTGGTTGCTCTCTCAAGATGTTTTCGCCAGAGCTAGGATGTCTTCAAGAGAGAAGCAAAATGGAGCAAACAGTACTAGGAACCAGAGGTTCACTAATAGGAATTAAGTGAACAATAAACTTATAAATCACTGACTGTGTATTTGATTTGACCTGCAATCACCGGCCATGGAGAAAAGATTTGTTGTCATCTTTTATGTATATTAAATGTAAATATTATCTTAATGTAAGAAATTTCTGTCTTTTATGTGCATTTTGATGCATTCAAAAGATCAGATATAAATGTATTTTCAACAAGCATTCCATCAAATTAAATACAACAGTAAGAGTTTTCATGATTCATTTTAAAAGATAATATCAAACTATCAACCAATTTCTAGTTTTCCTTACTGTAGGGTTTTATTGCTGCACAAAGAGCATTTGTCCTTGATTTCTAATTACTTATGTTAAGCAAGCTTTTTCAATGAAAGATTACCAGGTGTTGATAGCTCTCTTCAGTTCCTTTATGTATTGTTCCCTTAATTGTTACTTCAAACAATCTGCTACCCATTCATGTGTTAATTACATAGTCCTTGGGCGTGAGAGAGTACCCCACTTTTAAGATTCTACTTACAGACATGATAGATGAGATGTGATAGCTCCAATGAACAAGAAAAAAGAGGCTCGGTTCACTTTTTTGTTGCATTATATACTTTCAGAACTGGTAAATCCTGCATAAGACAGGACTATCAAAGTGCTTATACATTTTAAAATCCAGTAAACTAATATAGAATGCTTATTTCCTGTTTCATAGATTTTAGTTTCTTCAGTTTTAAAATTTTTTTTTCTTTCTGCTTAAAGCATTTGAGTGATTTTTTAAAGTCTATTTTGTAGGGAAAAAAAAAAAAAAAAAAAACTTCAGGAAGAGCTTATACACACAATTTGCACCAAGAATATTACAGTAATGAATCTTTTCTTAAGGTTACTCTAAAACTTGCCCCGAAAAAAAATATGTTTCATGAAGTAGCTTTTGAATTTGTTAAAGTAATTGAGAGAAAATTGGCTTATATTACTTTAGGAAACCCTAAGTGTCCCTGTTTGAGCCCATTTGTTCTTATATTTACTTTAAACACTCGCATAAGGAAATGAAAAGTAGTTTTCCATGATAATCATAATTAGCATTTTTTTCAAGGTTCTAAATTCTTCCTCCCAGACAAAAATGAAAGTGCTCATACTTTACTAAAGCAATCAATTTGAATATCTTTATAATGATCCCCTTACACTAAAGAACACCTTTGCTTAGTATTGTTCAACATTTGTCATCCTTATCTTAAATGCATGCTCTAGGAGTAGCACTCTGACAAAATGCACACACACACACACACACACACACACACACAACTACACAGACATGCACACACTGTGGTGCTTATGATAGGGTAAAGAAGAAGAAAGAGTGGGCCTCAGCAAAGAAACTCTGAGCGAACATAAGCACAGACGCACATCGAAGTCCGACATCCTAGATTTCTGAAAGTGGTCTTGTACACAGTAGACACTTCTGACATAACTCATGTCCTTTAAATAAATCATTAAGCAGCTTCAGAGGAAGGGGAAAGGAAGCCAGCTGGTTGTAGAAATCTGGAAAAGTAGGGAAGATGGGAAAGATAAGAAATGAGTCTTTGGTGCTCAGGAGTAGGACTGCAAGGAGAAAGACAGGAAAGGGATAGAAGGTTCCAGTAGAGGGACAGGCAGGCCAGCATGAAGGGGCAATTGTGGGGCCAAAGACCTGTGGGGCATTGTGCTCTCTTGAGTCTGCACAGGTCACAGGTCGCAGGGACTGATCCTCAGAGGCAGCGCTCTAAGACACAGGAACACCAAGCATCACATCTTAATTCATAGCCTGTGCTCTCCTCCTCCTTAGATTTCTTTTACAAATAGGAAGGAAGAAGTCTGTTGAGCTGACCAAAGGTGAGAATGTATTTCCTCCACTGAGTCTATTTTGGAGGAAAACAACAAGGTTGAGGAATAATCAGATTAACATATAAGATGAAGTGAAAAAGGTTGGGTGTATGCTTCTGAAGAAAAGTAGGTGACTTACAAAAGCTTGAATAAGGAGCTAGAAACCATCAGAGCAATTATCAACCACTATATCACTAGAAAGTGTGACATCCAAAGATGCATAACACAAAGTGGCAGTGATTATTTACAAAAGGACGGAGGTCTCTGTCCATCCTGAGGCACTGACCTCCCAGCTCCCCTTCACGTATTACAAAAATCAAAGGTTGTTTATGACAGTAGCCATAGCCATCTAATCAGCTATCACTGGAAAGAAGTTGCCCTCTGAAAATAGAATAAGAAATAGCAGAAAAATTCTCTCTCCAAGAAAGAATCATTTGCCTAGCTAAGGAGGTCTCTCACATGTTCAGACTTCCCGTGGTAATGGCTTTTCTGTTTAATAAGAAAGCTGTTTATGATCCAAATAGCCTAAATCAAAATCTTTATTAGCTAAATATCACAAACTTTCCAAGAAAAATTAAATCTGATTATAAGCAGAGAGATTCTCTGTCACATATAGTAGCTGTTTTATGTGAATTTTTTGTCACATAATGCTAAATATTGGCTTTCAGTTGAACTATCATATCAGTTTTTTCACCCATCTAGAACATTAATTTTTATAGAATAGATTACACAAACTCATCTGTGAAATATAACTTAGCTATTCACAATAATTCAAATGGTATGGCTTATTTAGCATACAGTGATAGCTTAAATATTGTTCTCACTACTAATTACTATAGAGATAACCTAAATCCTTAAGAAGATACTGTTTCTTAAAAATATATACATTATTTATCATTTCCATAAGCCATGTGTTCTCCAATTCCAACTGCTTTCCAGGGTTAAAGAGTCCCACTGATCTTCTCCTTTCTACAAAAGTTTAAAATTACTAGTACTACTGACAGTCCCAAAATTTAAATAACACCTTAATGCCAAACAGGAGGACACATTGATGCATATAATTAAGGACAGAAGGCCAGGCATAGAACTCACACTTGTGATCCCAGCACTCGGGCATCTGAGGTAGTAGACCTCCCTGAAATATATAGCTCAAGACAGCCTCAAAATGAAGAAAGTAGGGTATTTATGCACAACAGAGCACAACTACTGTAGGGCAATGGCTGTTCCTTGAAGCCATAGTGTTAAGAATAGTAACTCAGAAACACAGGCTTAAATATCACATGGCTTCTTTTACATTAGAAACCCAAAGTTATCAATAAAGTGTAAACTAAAAGATGGATGACAGAAAGCGAGGAAATAGACCTTTTACAAACAGAAAAGAAATCATGAAATGGAAGCAGATCTGGGGGGATGGTGGCGTTTCTGAGGTCTCAGCCCTGGGGGAGCCAAAGTTAGAGGATCACTCTGAGTTTGAGGCCAGCCTGGGATACACACTGAGTTCAAGGACAGCCTGAGCTACATAGCAAGACCTTGTCTCACAAATGAACTAACAACCCAAAATACTCCAACAATAAATAAAAAAAAATGGAGAAAAGGGAGGGAAGAGTGGGAAAGGGGATGAGAGAAGAATTAAGATGTGTTGTGCACACATATTGCGTCCCCATGATGAGTGTGATCACTCTGCACTGTGAACACATACTAATAAAAAATGAAAACTCACCCCCCATACAGGGAATCCTGAAAAGGAAAATTTGAATCCAGGTGACCCTTTTGTTAAGGATAAGGTTAAAGTTATGAAAAAGCAGATGCATGAAACACTATATAAGAATAACATAGTAAAATTATTAAAGAAGATGAAAGATGGAAAACAAGGATAATAAAGAATAAAGGATGCAATGTTTCCCACAGGCTTATTTCAGTAGTGAGTTGTCTAATTAAATATGTAGCCTCATAGGGGGAAGGTAGAGTTTGGAAGGGAGCTTTAAATGTTACAGTTCCTTAGGAACTATGGGCAACGAACACTTTGCAGAGGAATGGGTATGTAGACAACACACTTACTAAACATACACAAACTTTTCAGTAAAACTCAAGATATTCACAGGCTTGTCTTGAAAAGTACCAGTATATTTTCCTATAAGTTGATGAATGTTTTTAACCTCACGTAGGTTACATTTCTAAAGTTGAGAGGATTTTTTGTTAAAACACGCTATATTTTATTTTTATCACATAAGCAATAATACGTATCTATTCCAGATATATCACAAAAATACAGAACAAAAAATAGTTTTAAAATGATCTATAATTTTATCTCCTATAGGTGACCAATATTAACAACTTTGCATAGACACAACTTTTTCTCAATTATATATATACACATATATAGAGTAATACTTAAAAAATTAAAACACTGATATATTTTCAAGTTAATGAATATACTTTTATAATGTTACAGGTTTACTTAAAGCATTTCTTACATTTGGATACTGAGATTAAAACACTGATTTAACTTTTGAAAATTTATCTCTTGAACTTCTCTAATATTAGTGATAACAGCTTCCATTAAGCAAGTTTGCTTTGAGCTTTTGTATAAAATAAAGTCTATGTGGAATTAAGCACTACTTCTCCACTGTCAAACGTTTAACAAAACTAAGAAAATACTAAGACAGCAAAAAGTCATTGTCATCATAAAAAACTATAATGATTATAGCTATCTACTATTACATCCATATATGAGTGAATTTATTCCTACATAATCATAAAACTCAATTTTTTTGGGGGGGTGGTACGGGGGATTGAACTCAGGACTCTGTGCTTGCCAGGCAAGCACTTATTCTACTGAGCTATCTCCCTGTCCAAAACTCAACTCTTGATGACACACTCATAATAGAAACAGAGACAGAAATAACATTTATAAAATAAATAAATAGAAGAAAGAACTAAAACCATTATTAAGTAGAAAGAGAAACCTGTTAATAAACAGATATATACATGTGTAGAGAACATGGAATTCATTAGGTTATAAAAATATGTTAGTATATTTGCATTATACATTGTATGATAAATCATCAAATTGTCTGCATAACAACCCTGTGTTATTATTTAGCAATATAAATAAGGTTGCTGTTGTGAAGTCTTTCTGTTGTGATTTCACTGAAATATGGTACAGAGCAAGGCCATCTGCTGGGCTTGGGCTTGCTGAGGACACCTTGAATGACTGGCACAGCAATATCACCAATTAGAGGACACAATGGGGTTCCATTCACATTTACCATGAAAAGCACAAAATACCATGAAAGGGCACGAATGAAAGACAGAGCTTATTAATATAAGAGAAGACATGAATAAGTGCATACACCCACCACATTCATCAAAGGGAACAGCACATTTGGGAACTTATCATTTCTTTCTAGATTAATGAGTACATCAAATTTCACTAGACTTATTATGAAATTCACATAGATACATAGACGGGACTAGCTGACAAAACCATCTTTAATAAGGGTAAAACTAAAAGCCAATTACCAAAAGATAAACTGACAGGAAGAAAAACCACACGGTACTAAAATTGAACCTAGCGCAGAGACAAATTTAATGTATGATAAGTACACATCACAATCAGATAAAGAAAGTATGAATTTTCAGCAGGTATTAGAAACACTAGCTTTTTTGAAAAAAGAAGTTAAATAACATTTCACATATCTACCATGATAAATTCTCAGGAGATTAAGAGTGTTTAAAAATGCACAAAACCCAAGAAAAATGTGACAATGTTTTCATAATATGGGGAAATACTTTTCTTTTTGTGGATAAATATTCACATCTTTGATTACAGAACATTTAAAATGTGCATACATACATTTAATGAAATGAAAAATTACTGTTATTAATAACTTTAAAAATGTGTGTATAACATTATATTACAAATATATAGGACTTTTGCAAATTAATAAGGCCAAAACATGAGCAGAAAGTTTTTTAAATGCAAATGCAATTAAATCTCCAAAGAACTGTAAAGCTTTACTGAATAGTGAAAAAAAATATTTAAAGATTATAGTAGTACTAAGATTTTTCTAGCTAATGGACTGTCAAAGGTTTATTAGTATTATTCTTTATATTATTATGATTATTATTATTATTAAATATCCAATGATGACCAAGGGATCCTGAGATGGAAGAAGAATATACTAGTAAAAAGTTTCTAGAAAATAAGTTGGCAATAATTACCAAGATCCTTTTTAATGTCCTTTGATATATTATTTCTACTCTAAGTAATATATTCTAAAATATTAACAGAGATGAGAACAAAATGTCATGTACCAACATGTTTACAGAACTGAAAGTAATAGTGAAGAGCTGGAAAATGTATTAGTATATAAGAGATGGGAAGGCTTTAGATAAATTAGGGAATGATCATGTATAAAATGATTTTTTTTGGCAAAACTGGGGATTGAACTCAGGCCCTTGTGCTTGCCAAGCAAGAGCTTATTCTACTGAGTTACCTCCCTGGCCCCAATCATATATTAAATGATGTAAACTCATTACAATTAATTTTTAAAAATGTAGTTTATAGAACTGATATGGCAAAATGTATATATATATGATATCAACAGTTATGGTACAATTTAATAAACATTACATACTTGCAGAAATGGACATTTCTTTATATGTCTCCCTGGGAGTGACTTTTTATGTTCTTATGCTTTTCATATATATATATATATGAATGAATTATGTTTAAAATCTGATTTAAAGTACACACACACTTTGAAGGAATATCTGATTCTACAATCAAACAAGTTGAAGATAAATATCTCAATAGTTTGAAGACTATGCAAAGAAAATCTTTTTTTTTTTTTTTTTTTTTTTGCGGAACCAGGGATTGAACTCGGGCCCTTGCACTTACCAGGAAGCGCTTATTCCACTGAACCATCTCCCCAGCCCCACAAAGAAAATCTTGAAAACTATTCTTATTTTTTATTTTGGATTCTGGTTTCTCTTCATGGGATTTTACAATAAAAGCTTGTCTTTATTCACAAGAAATGGTATATATTACTAGCACTTTAAAGTTTAGCTTAGGAAGTCATGGGCGAGTCTATACACAATAGGAAACTGAAGCACTCTGGCTACCAAGATAAGAAATAGCAAAATGGGCAGTACTACAAATTCATAGATCATGTTAATAATCATGATGATCAGATTGATTAAGTCTTTATTTGTGGAATCTTTGAAAACATTTTAGTTTGTGCCTTATTTGTAAAAAGGAACTTCTGCATTGATAAAATTGAGCTGAACCATATGTGTCTATACATTAAGCAAGAAAACCCTCATGCATTACATGATCTTTCTGTGTTAACAACCCATTCTGAAACAGATGTGGAATGTATATTCAAAATGCCGCCAAAATGCTGCCTTCCTGTTTTTTTTTTTTTTTTTTTTTTTTTTTTTTTTTTGCCAAACTGGGGATTGAACTCAGGCCCTTG
>NDGM011217202.1:0-14823 GCA_002564305.1 Octomys mimax
TCATGTTTGTTTCTATCTCTAAAGCATTCTCTATTACTAAGAATGCCAATTGGCTAACTTTGCCCTAAGCTTATCTCAATTCTTCTCAACTTGTGGTGGACCACCTGAGCAGCTCTCCTTGAAAGAAGAGCAGTTGTCTCCATTTGGGCTGAGCCTGACCCTATTTCCTTGTATTGGTATATACAGAGCTGGCTAGGACTTCTCCTTATCCTTTCAACTGGCCTTAAGCAATGGATGTTGGTCTAGCGGAGGTGCTGGTGGTAGTCTTTGAAGACTGCATGCGTGTTGCTCTGATAATCCACACCCGTTACTCTTTGGTATGAGTCAGGTCAAGACAGGATAAAGAGCCATTGCTCCACACTGTCAACTGGGATCAAGCCTTGAGATATAGACTATGACTTCCTGGGTCTTGAAAGATTACACACCAAATCTGAAGCACTGGACCCCAAAACATTAGATACTATCTCAATATATAGTATAATGCAAATTACTTTTTCTGTATATTCTCTCTGCATACGACAGGTAAATGTAGGCTACTACCTAGCTCAGTTCATAGTACTCACCTTCTTCCCACAATTCTCAGTCATTCATCCTCAAGCCACTCTTCCTTCACAACTGAATAAAACCTAGGTGTGACTCTGGGTTAGCCCTTTTGTTCTGGAAAGCCATCTTTGTGGCTGGACTTGGGACCCCTTGGCTCTCCACAATTATAAATATGCTTTAGTATTTTTACTTTTGCTGTGGGTTGCATTGGGTGTGGTACATTGATGGGATTCCAATAATGTATTTTTGGGATTACAAATATAGACATGCTGGACTGAGATGAGGATCAGGAGGGGCTTCCTTCCTACATCAACCCACTGGCAAATATTTATAGCTTACAAATTAGAAACAGAATACTTTAGTGCAAACATACCTCTATCAGTAGGAAAGAATTTAGGTTTATATAGTTTGCATAAAGGGGATAATAAATATTCTTTCCACAAGTAAGGAACTATAGACAAATCCTGTGGTTGTACTTTCAAAATACTATAAATCCACAGTTCAACTGCTTTTTACTGCATTAGCCCAAGAATTATAGCAACAGTCTCCTAGCTGCCTCTCACATTCACCCTTTGCCTATAACTGTCTTCTCTCAAAACAGCATCCAAAGTGGCCTGCTTAAAAAAAAAAAAAAAAAAAGGACCATGATCCACCCCTGCTCCAAACACGTATATGAGTTGGCATCCAATCAGGAAGACAGAAGCCCCGCTCTAGATGTCTCAAACACAGGGACTATGTTGGAGGACTTGGGTGCAAAGAGTAGTAACTGCAGAAGTCCTACTCACCCCAGGCTGTAGAAATAAAAGGGACAATGGCAGCACTGAGCCTGAAGTCAGAGCCACTAAGTCACACTGTGTTTTAATTATTTCTTTACATATATGTGTCCTCTACCAAAACTGTAAGATTCATGAGATACCAGAAGGTCAATGGCTTTCTGGGTAATGGTACAGCAAACTGGCAGTATTGTCCTTAAACTCTATTTGTGGCCCAGTGTTTCTGTTAAAAAGCAGCAAATACATAAGGGTCTCTTGATATCACTTTGTGTGTGTGTGGGTGGGTGTGTGTATAGAAAGGCAGAAGAGTCCATAGCAACAAGAGGAAAAAATGGAGGTAGGAGACCACTGCGTGCTGAAGCATAGATGGCCAGTAAGCAAGAGAAACACAGGCACACTCTTCATGGCTTTGGAAAACATGTTCAGCCTCTTTATTAGAAGTATTTATATTGCCCAAAAATATTACATTCCTGTATTATTTTAGCAGCTGACTATTAGAGAATAATAAACAAA
Source organism: Octomys mimax (assembly GCA_002564305.1). Lineage (NCBI taxonomy): Eukaryota > Metazoa > Chordata > Mammalia > Rodentia > Octodontidae > Octomys > Octomys mimax. The sequence continues at coordinate 1,830 of NDGM011217202.1, forward strand.
TATTGAAAAATCATTGTTATGAAATCAAAATCATTATCCTAGAAAAGCAACAAGCCTCAATAGGCAACAGCTTTTACAGTGCTATTCACAAGGGCATGGGAGATAACAGATTTTGCAATATTATTCTCAAGGGATATGGGAGTGGGTGTTAGAGATACAAAAGTTTATTAACAAAAGTGTTTTTTTAATTTTTCTGACCAACTTTGAGAGGAAAGAATCATCCTTACTAAGTGCATTCATAAACAGTAGAATTGTAACTGCTAAAAATCAGCATTGCTTAGTTTCTCTCTCAGAGGTTTCCAGTAGACACCCGTAACATATCTGCAGTCCTTTATAAAGAAATTGTGGCTAAATTATCATGCTTACAACAGATTTGTTTATTCGGTAATCATTCAGAGGCTGGAAGAAGTCTCATCATACACACATACTCGAGCACCAAATTTATAAATACCTTTGACTTGGCTTGTAACCTCAACTGTTAGAGGCAGGCAACGTTGTCTTAGCTCATCTTGACCTAAGGAACTGTACTGTTCTCAGCCTGCGTGGATGTTACCCAAGAGCAGCACTCAGAAGAGACTATGGAAAGAAGGAAGGGCCTGCTCAGCTTGCCTCTCTCCAGAATAAGCACACTGTTTTTGCTTGCTGTGGCCTGCCAGAGTATTCACCATTAGCTGTCCCTTCCCTCTTCTGCTTAATTAAAAATTCAATTTGACCAACGACAATTTCAGATGCACCATAAGTAACAGGAATTCAGTTCATCAGAAATCTTTTTATTCCTTTCTCTTTGAATAATTTTGCAAAATAACTCCCAACCAGAAAATGACTTCAACCTGCTGCCTGAAGTGTACATTTATTTGTGCACTGGTGCAAGGAGAAAACTCAGCTATGTGAAATGAGATATATGCACACATTTCTGGGAAGATCATTTTAGAACCAGTCTCAAATCTGACTAATTAGAAAATGCCCCTGCTACTTAGACCTACATGGAGATGTTTCCAGCCTCATGAAATGTCATCCAATAACTGAGTTTTGCTAGCAGTGGAAGCAATTGCAATTGCATTGACTTCCTTGCTAAGAGAGCAGAGGGGAGGGGACAGTTTATTCAAAAAAATATTAGGAAGGGTGCAATAAAAGTGGTCATGGAAGAGCCACAGCTATTGATTGCAAATCTGACAAGGTTGCAGGCCATTTTCGTTGCAGGCAGGACACCTCAGCGCCCGGTAGGACTCCTTAAATCTGTTAGCCAGCATTGAGAACTTGCTGCCATGGCACAGAGAGCAGGTAGCACTGCCGGACCCTCGGCAGTGGAAACAGTTGTCCTCGGAAATCTCCCCATCCTGCAAAAGACAGGTCAGGGTTTAGCAGAGCAGTTGTTCAAGTCCATTGTACCCACATAAGTCAACATAGCACTGCATGGTGGAAAAGCATAGGAAAGAATCAGCGAACAATGCTTCCCCCTGAATGCCTGCAAGGACATTTGCTGAGACACAAAGTAATCACTGCTATTTTACCAGAGAGGATTTCTCCAATAAACATCGCTAAGATGACATCCTCTGCCAGCACATCTGGCATTCTGAGAAGTCACATTCCTCATCACCCTTGTTACCATTTGACATGTTCTTTCTGTGAGTTCCATTAGGGGAAAAGACTTTATCTGCCCCACTGCCAGATACTAATAGTGAACTCTTGCAGCACGCCTGGTAGGTGCCAGCTTGTTCGAAGGCCTTCCGGGTATCAATCCATCTAACTCTCACAACATCCCAGGGAAATAGAATGAATACTCTCACCCCTGTGTTATAAGTGGGAAAATGAGGCACTGAGATGCTAATGGCTGATGCTACACGCACAATGTGGAAGAGGAGGAAATAGATGTTGATCTCGGGAGACTGAGCACCAGTATTTACCCTCCTAACGACTATGTCCACAACTCCTCCTCACAGTCATCCTGCCCTATGCTCCAGAAAGTGTGACTTAAGAGACTAAGTAGATAATTAATTCACTAGTCTTCAAAACCTAGCTGTGGGACCAGGGAGATTGCTTAGTGGAATAAGTGCTTGCCTGAAAGTCCTGAGTTTGATCCCTGGTACCGGAAAAAAAAAAAAAAAGCTAGCTCTGAAAAATGAAATATTTTATTCTCTTTGAGAACTCTGTAAAGCCCAGAGATCAAGACCTCTGTGCTCTGTGCTCTGGAGCCTCTGCGCTCTGAACTAGGACCAAGGTTATTGTCTGAGATCAGCTGCACAGTTTGGACAATCCTCTTAGCCTCACCCAATCTGCAGCTCTACTTGTGAAATGGGAATGACAGTACTCTCACTTCTTAGAAGCTTCAAGATTAAGTTTAAGAAAATGCAATGTTCTCTGGCGTATTGCATGTTCCCCATACAATTCAGTTCTGTTTTAACCCTTGCTGATAAATCTATAGTCCTTGACTCTCACTCTCCAGAAAATACTCCTTTCTATTGTCTTCTTTTCCCTGAAGACATCACAAGGAAACTGGCAATTTCATACTTCTTATAAACTGTGAGTCTCCATAAAGTAAGGGTGACACCAGATCAATACCAGGCGCGTGCACTAACAGGACCTGTCCATTCCATCCACTAAACATCTTCTCAAGTCCATCCTTTTTCTCCATCCTTCACTCACAGTCCTAGCCCAGAAGCCCACCTAGTCTGGCCATGAATTCAGGGGGGAGCCCTACCTGTTGGGGCATCATCTTCTCCCACTGGTGCCAGTCTTATTAAGTGTCTGCAGTTGTGGTTGCAACATGGAAAGTACTCAGGAAAACTCTCAATGAACACTTGCCCTCTAGATGAAACCTTAGGATGAAACCCAGTCTCCTTAGCTGATTTAATTTTTTGTCACTTCGTCTATCAGGCTCTTGTCTTTGGGCCTCTCTGTACTTGGTCTCCAGGGACCCTTTCCACTCCGACGCCAGCCAGCTCCTAGTAGTTAGCTGAGCACCTCTTCCTCCAGGCAGCCACACCTCCCCACCAGGAGCCCCACCCAGGGCTGTGCACTGCTTCCTAAGGGCCCATCTCCTACTCTACCAAACTCTCCCACTGGCTAGACAGAGTGCCTGTGGCTAGGACCTTCTCACCACTGCTTCCTGAATATCTAGTACAGTGCCCGCAGCAATATTTGTTTTTCACAATGATGAAAAGAGAACCATTCCAGTTCTTAAATCCTAAGGGCAAGATGGGGGGGGGGGGCCACTGGACATTTCCACTCAGCTAACACACCTTTGTTTTATAACCTAAGAATTAAAAAAAATGTCTGAAAGGGAAAACGGAAGTTTCAAAAATGGCTCCATCATGTTGTAAAATACTTAGGATGGTATTCAATTTAATTGACACTAGGTTTTGGGAATGGAAGTGATTACTCAATGGGCAAGTAACTCATTATGTCTGTGTACTCATTTGTTAATATTTTACTGATTGTTGCCACATTTAATATAGTAAATTAACAATGTAGAAATTTCTTTCCTTATTATAAAAGTATTCATAATAAATGTGTTTGACAAAATATTCTTCAAGAAAACTACCATGATCCATTTTTCTGCTACATCAAGTATGTTTTATGTTTTGTGTTTGATTCCAGTGAGATACTAGTGATATAAACTGACATTGCCAAAGAAAGTACAATAAACACCGCCATTATGCCATACATGTTAGCCAAAAATTCATTTGCATAAAATGCCAGATCAGATATTATGAAATGACTTGGTGAACCTTATTATAGAGAACAAAAACAAATTTCCTTTTTTTTTTTTTTTCACAGAACTGGGGATTTGACTCAGGCCCTTGCGCTTGCTAGGCAAGCGCTTATTCTACTGAGATATCTCCCTGGCCCCAAATTTTCAGTCAAATGACATCCAACGTGACATGGCTCTAGGGCATATTATCTGGGATTGCACTAGAGTTTCCATCCTCGTCCTGGACTACCATTCTCTTAAATCACTTATCCTCATCATGCTCTTAATCATTTCATTAATGAACAAGTATCCAAAGAACCCCTTTTATATAAAGCATAAAATATGTAAGACCCTCTCTTCCTTTCTCAGTGTTTTCAAAAAGTCTTCTCAGGAAATCTTTCATGGGAGGATATAAAATATAGCCACACAGCTAAGCTTAAGTTCTAGAATCTGACCAACCCATTCAATTTACCTCTTCCTGGCCTGATGGCCAAAGAGAGAGATATTAGCATTCATCAGAGATTCAAAAGCTTATGGAGCCATGAAGACTGTAGAGCAGTACATGTGATCATGAATTTGGCAAACAAAGGACATGTAGTCTCCCACAAGTTACTGAACCTCTCTGAGCCTCAGTTTCCCCCTGTCATAGACTGAGACTATTAGTAACACCTGCTTCGCGGGAGCCTTGTGAGAATGAAATGGGCTATTACATGAAATGCACTGGCCGTGGTATCCAGCTACTGTGAGCCCTCAGTACATGGCAGCTGTTGTTATTATCATCACCATCATCATTGTTACAGTTACCTGAGAGGTAAGATCACATAAAGCTTAACTAAGGACAAATGATTTATAGCCTCAGGTGCACTGAGCGCAGAGCCAGATATTTTTCCCTTGCACATTTTACTATGGCCCAATTCAATTATTCTTCTCGTTTTCTTTTCTAGTTGATGTAGAGGTTCAAGCATGGCCTGGCTTTCAGCCCTGCCCTGCTCTTCCATCAGGCTCTTGCCGCTTCTCGGCTCTGTGTAACAGAACAAAGAGTCTCTCTGCCAGAAGGGGCTCCTTGACGTTCTTTGACCCTCTCCTTTGGAATAAAACTTGTCTGGCCATTTATTGCATGAGGATTGGACAAACAAATAGTAATTTAAAACAGAGTTTAAAGGACAGACAAGTGAAGTATAACCTTTCACGGAAACCTTCTACTGCACAGCTCTGTCCTAGTTTACAGCTCTACAGCTAAAAAACGCAGATCCCTTCCAATTGAATTTAAAGGTAATTGTCGTATCAGGCCTGCTGTTGCTTTTTCATTCAGGTCGGCAGTGTGACTTTCATTTTACCATTTGTGGCCCTCTTCTGAAGATGTGTGCTCCCAGGGTTGCAATATGTGGGAGAAATGATGTAATTAAAGAATTTTAGGTGGGGAAATAATGCATCAGATCACAATGTTCATTTGTCTGCCTGCTGCCTTGTTAGGTTCTTAATAATTCTGCCTAGAAAATAATAGAGAACAATAGTAGAGTATTTCTTACCAGCTGGTACTTTGGTCCCAAATTCTAATATCTTTGCACAAATATTTAATGTTTACTGAGCATGCATTATATGCTGAGCTCTGTTTTTCTTGGCACTAGAGCTACAATTTTGCAAGCAATACAAGCACGGCCCCTGCCCCCATGGAAGCCCAGTCCTAAGGAGTCAGATCAACCATTAACCAAATAACCACATAAATGAAAGATTATGACTGTGAGGAGATGGGCAGAGTCCTCTGACTGGCCCAGCCAAGTCAGGAAGTTATCCTCGTGGAAGCCAAGCAAGAGCTTTCTGAGAGAGTGAGGCCCCCCACTTGGCATCCAGCACAGAAGGCAAAAGAGCCCAGCAGAGAACCTAGGAAAATGTCTAGGCAGAGGGGACTTTCTTTCATGGGAAAAAGAAAAAACCTATGAGGGATTGATAGGTGGACAGTGTCTGGGGCAGAGATCATGAGGAGAAATGTGTGAGAGATAAGCCTGGAGAAGCCAGCAGAGCTTTCTAGAACAAACAAGGACTTTTGGCTTTATCTTGACAGTTAAGCTTCATTGTCTTGGGAGTGGCCTAGGAGATTAGTAAAGCACACTCTGGGTGTGTCTGGGTGGGAACAGAGGTGTGACTTTGTACTCTTATATGGTCCTTTGTACTCTTCATAAGGTCCTTTCCTCTTTGGCCTTGTTTCCCTGCTCTGCTTCTTGACCACAATGCACTAAGCAGCTTTCATCTGTAATGCCCTTTGGCCATGATATTCCTGCCAAATGATCATGGATTCCATCTTTTGAAATCATGAGCCAAATAAACCTGTCATCCCTTAAGTTGTAGGGTGCAAGGTATTTTTGTCCAGTAACAAAAGAAATGTCCAAGAAAGAGGATATGAAAAGCTTTGAGGGGTGAGAGGTATAAGAAGTAGATGATGGAATCAGACTTTTGTGTCAAGACAACTTTATTAAGGGTAATACCAAGTTGGAAGGAAATGTGAGCAGATGTAAACTAAACTTTAGGCATCTTTGGCTGGAGTCCAAGTGCCTTGTGCTGGGGTACAGGGAGGGTGAAAAGAAAGGAGAGGAGAAGAAAGTGGATTCTAAGAGGTTGTGCAAAGTAAGAGAGATGAGCTAAGAGCGAATCCTGGGTATCTTGGCCTAACGCCATCAGTCAAAGACCAGCTCTAACCTCACAACCTTCCCAGAGGAGGGAGATCACTCATGTTCTAGAAAGCACCTTGCTAATTTTTCCATACCAACCCAAGGTGACAAGAGTGAGTCCAACATCATGTTTCAAATCCCAATGGATTGGATCTAGGAGACAGAAAATTCATTTCTCCTACTACCCAAGTTTTTCCCCCTCTTAGTTTAAATTCATCAAAATTGGCTCTCTACCTCCAACTTAAACTGAAAACGAATAAATGCCAGCCTTCTTTTCCCCTGTCTTTTGTCTGAGCATGCCTAAGTGATGGTTTCCAAGGTGGCATATGCTAGAGGGAAAAAACTTTATAGCTATTTATATCTACTTTATCTAAAAATAGGCAAGAAAGTAAGCTCTACTAAGGTTTCTAAAGAAATTTTTATACCAATTTTTAATAACCTAGTTAACATGAACAGCTTCACTAAGTCACCAGCCCAGGGACCCCAGAGACATATGAAATTCATATAGATCATTTGTTCACTTTCAGTATATTACAACACACTACAATTTACCTATGCCTGACACATGCACAAATGATACTGCTTAATTTTAACTAAATATTCTCCAAAATGGACATATGGCATCAACCATGTCTTCAAGGAGGCTGTGCATTGAGGATAACACCAATAATAGAAACATAAGTGAACCCACAAGGACAAGACATAACTGACTTTCTTTCCACCTCTAGAACTTGCTGTTCATAAGCCATGCTGTACAGTGAAAACAAGCATCTAATGAGATCTGAAAAGCACTTAGCCGAAAAGATTATGAATATTTGAAGTATAGACTTAACTCTTGTTAATGGCATAAAAGGTATTAAAATTCCTTTGCAAAAAAAAAAAAAAAAAGAAGAAAAAAATAAAAGAAAATTCTTTTATATCCATGGCATTTAAAGTATCTTATTCAAAAGTTTTTACTTTAATAGTTCACAAGCGAAACAGTTTGGAGACCATTGTTGCAGGGCCTGCCCTACCAAGTTACACAGGCTGGCACCCAGACGTACCTGTGTGTACCGACCAGGGGGGAACGTGCCTTCTGCCTCCACCAAAGGCCCATCATTCTGGTCTCTGTCTCCATAGCCTTCTTCCTTGCTCATCAGAGACTCTCCATCAGCCTCCTCTCCCTTCTGGAGAATTTTCTTCATGAAGTCCCTCTTTTCCATTGGGGTTCGAATGATTTTCAGGTTATTTGTGTAAATGATTATCTTTCCAAAATCTATGATAGGTGGGGTCTAGAGAAACAGAGAATTAGCATGAAGTCTTCTCCATCAATCACCATGCACAGGGTTGTAGGACCTATTCACACCCCAAGCAACAGGAGAGAAGAGGTTTCTGTCAGCCAATACTTGCAGTCCCATCAGACTCCAAAGCTACAATTCATTGCATGGCTTGTTTATTCTTTCTAAAAGCTATGAAAGCCAGCTTCTCTTTGCATTCAAGCTAACAATCAAATCTCAACTACTCCGAGTGTAAGATTCCAGAGGGCAAGGTCTAGAGTTTCCACATACCACAGCAATCAACACAGGGCTAGACATAATGAGTGCTTCATAAATGCAAAGAAGCTCTTTTGTATGAATATAACTCTCATCTTTTCTATGCATACATAATATTAGTAGACATCATTCATGGAGTACCAATTCTGTGTCAGACATCATGATAAGAATTTTACCAGCATGGCCTCCCTGCCTCACCTAAACATCCCTATGATGAAGATGTTTAGATTCCTATATAGTACAGGTAACAAGGCTAAGTCTCAGTAGGGTTAAGGACCTTGCTAAGGTGATGAAGTTAGTTAGGCACTATGGCTGGGGTTCAAACCCATGTAAAGCCCATAACCTTAACACCTATACTGCACTATTCACAAGCATCTTCCTCCCCAAATATAGGATCAATCACATATTATATGGTAACCTATTTTGTCATTATTCACATAGTATAAAATTCTTCTTACATCAATAAATATATCCTAAAGCATCATTATCAATAGAATTAGGTTCCCTTGTATTGATTCATCTTGTGTTCGCTAGTCTTTTCTGCGGGAACAAATTTCAGCAGTATTACAGTGTAGCACAGAATCCAGGGGCTGAGATGTGGCTCAGTGGTAGAGCAGTTGTCTAGCACACAAAAGGTGCTGGGTTCAATACTAAACAGCAGCAACCTCAGGAACTTAATATTTTGGAGTTACTTGATTAAGAATATATATTTCTACCACAATCAGAAGAGCATGGAGGGAAACAGCATTAGATCCCAATTCTACTGTCTACCTGTGGTGAGATACAGGAGAGTTGTGTACCCCTCAGAATGCCAGTTTGCTCATCTGCAAATGGGCTGACATGTACCTGGTAAGCTCTGCTACAGACAAGCCAGGTATCAAAATATAGAAATGTTTCCATATTGGGTGGTAAATAGGTATTGTCTTATGATTTCTAAGTGCTCTCCTGTTACCTAGCCTCCCTTTAGGGAGCATCTAGCATCCCAAAATGGATCAGAGTCAATGAGTAGGACCTCATATTCTAGGACGCTGCCCAACTCTGCTAGCTTCTATACTGATTGGGGAATGACCCTGTTATTCAATATTTTTATTGTAGTCCCTGGGGCTAATGATATCAACTTCTTAGGAGTGGGAAGCACTGAGGAAAACATATATTACAGGTTTGGCAAAAGCTAGAGATCAAATGCAGAGGTGTGCATTGTGACTATTATTAAAAACTGTTCTTTGGTATGGCATGCACACTTACACTTACAACTAACTACCTCAGCATGAAATACTTTGCCTAGTGTATAGAGCCACATAAGCCAAATCTGCTTAGATCCTACAGCTAAGCAGTTTTGTATTTAAAGCCCTCAAACAACAGTCAAAGCTGACATGAGTGAGACTTCAGTATTCATGGTCCCTTCCTTGACATAGTCATGAAGTTTTCAGCAACTATGTATTAAGCCACAAGCTTCCTAGCTGGCCCTGTTTTCTCTCACTCTCCTCGATGGATCATGTAGCAGCTTCCTTTTCCTATTATTTTATGCATACTGGATTCCTATTTCACACTCTGGACTATCAGTTTCTAAACCCCAGCAGATAAGGATGGTGGTACTTTGGGAAGGTTCCATTTCTACTTCCACTAATAGCCAAAGAGATTCAGTTACCAGGAAACATTCCTCATATTTAGGGCAATTTTTTCTTCTGTGCTTTTTCTTTTTGGAAGGCAAATTCTCAATTTGCCAAGAGAGTCTAAGATTACCTGTTGCAGCCCCCTGCCCCTAAGCTGCCAATATTTAAGACAGGATAATCCATATTTTTTGACATACTCAAGAGAGAAAAAGTCCCCAATCACCCTGAGGTGTGTTTAAGTTTTGCCAGTCTTGACTTCCAAACTCTTCTGTGCATCTAAGGAAACTCTGGTTGTAACTGAAGTCCACCTTATCTGGTTACATCCAATTACTCATGAGGAATAGCCACTCTTGCATTATAGAGGCCCAGCATGGAGCCAGGAAATTTTCAATCCCTTCCATCTTGTCCACAGTGGCAACCTGTGATGTTTCCGCATGTGTATATACTCCTGTATCAGCAGCAACATTCCCAGGGATTGTGATTCTGGCAGCATTAAGCCTTTCCATTGCTGTTTGCAAATGCAGATATCCCTCCTTGGGAACTAGAAATTTAATGGGATCTGGAGACAGACCTGGTCTAAATTCTATTCAAATGTTATTTGCCAGCTGTGTGATTGTTGCTAAACCACTATAAACTTGTGTTTTAGAGTTCTTTCTGCAAGATACAAAAATATAGTAAAGATAAAATTATATAATATGGATAGATGAGCATTCAGTAAATATTATCTCCCTTTCTTTCCTCTTCTGTCTTTAAACCATATCAGTTTCAGTCAGTATTAATTCGTTAAAACATTCTGGTTGCTTAAAACTACTTTATCTACTTCTGAATACAAATTGCAAACAGAGTCAACATTTCTTTGATAATTATCTGTTCATTATTCATAATGGTAGGTAACATTTACTGAACACACACAAGGTGCTAGGCACAATGCTGAGTGGTCAGTGTGTATTATCCATTTCTAGTCACAACAATGACCCACTTAGGAGGTACTTCTCCTACCTTCTACCAAGGATGACTGCACTGAAGCAAAGTTAGGACACTTTCCCAAGTCCACACAGTGAGTAGAGCTGTGTTCGAAGACATCGCAGCCTTTGCTTTATTATTATGCAATCATAGTAAAATATATATAATATAAAATTTACCATTTTAACCATTTCTAAGTGTGGCGTTCAGTGGCATTAAGTACATTAAGATGACCGTGCAGCCATCGCCACCATCTGTCGTTTCCAGGACTTTTTCTTCTTCTCAAACTGAAACTTTCAACCCATTAAACAATAACACCTCTCTACCCCCCACACTGAGAAACACCATTCTACTTTGTTTCTGTATGTTGACTATTTTAGGTACATAATGTCAACAGAATCATACATCTGACTTTTTGTGACTTGCTTAATTTCACTTATCTTAATACCTTCAAGATTTACCCATGTTGTAGTGTATCAGTACTTCCTTTCTAGGGTAGAATGACAGTCCCACATATGTGTGCACTACATTAGGGCTATCTGTTCCTCAGTCAGTGGACACTTGGGCAGCTTCCACTTTTAGGCAATTGAGAATTGGCATGAACATTTGTGTACAAACATCAGTGATCACGTTTATACACATTCCTTTGAATCACTACACTTAACTGCTACCCAATGTGGTCCCATAGATGATATTTACTAGGGGTTATTTCACAATAGGATTTTCTCTTTAAAAATTGTGCCACCCAAGGCCTTGTTTCCTTCTTTCTCATACCACATTACCATGCTATTTCAGTGTGCAGCACTACATGAATCCATCAGGCCCCTTCTCATCACAGAGCCGGACTAAGATTAGGATATGGCGCTCAATCAGGAAACGAAGAAAACAAGGATATGAGAACAAGCAGGAATCCAATCTTTAAGATAGACTCTTGAGCAAGTGTAGATATCCCTCAAAAATCTAGGATGAGAAGTCCCATTCCAGCCAGCTGTCACCCTCCTAGGTGTGGAGGACCACCTGAGTGACTCTCCTTGAAAGAAGAGCAATTGTCTCGTTTGGCTGTGCCTGATCCTATTTCCATGTATTGATAAGTACAGAGCTGGCTAGGAAATCAATATTTCCTTTCTAAGGTAGAATAACATTCCCACATATGTGTGCACTACATTAAGGCTATCTATTCCTCAGTCAGTGGACACTTGGGCAGCTCCCACTTTTAGGCACTTGAGAATTGCCGTGAACATTTGCATACAAACATCAATGATCATGTTCATAGGCATTCCTAGGACTTTTCCTTACCCCTTCAATTGGCTTTAAGCAATGCATATTGGTCTGGCTGAGATGTTGGTGGTAGTCTTTGAAGACGGCACATGTGTTGCCCTGTTACCTCTACCTGCTGCTCTTTAATGTGAGCTAGACTGAGACAAGACGAAGAGCTGACACTCCACACTGTAGGCTGGGATCAAGCCTCAAGACAGAGGCTGTGACTTCTTCAGGCTTAAAGGATTACACATTAGAGCTGAAGCACTGAACCCCAAAACATTAGATGCTATCTCAATTGTGTAATGCAGATTATTCTCTGCTTATCTATCTCTCTGTATATTGCAGAAGTAAAATACAGGCCTCCTACCTACCCAGCCCCCATACTCACCTACTTCCTGCCATTCTCAGTCTTTCATCCTCAAGACACTCCTCTTTCATGACTGAAAAAAATGGGTTCTGCCCTGGGTCAAGGCCCTTGTTCCAGATAGCCATCGCCATGGCTGGACTAGGACCCCCTGGCTCCCCATCACTATAAATATGCTTTAGTGTCTTTATTCTCACTGTGGGTTGCAATAAAAGTGATAAATTAAAATTAACTTGACAAGATACCAATAATTTATCCATGGGATTACAAATTTTCTGGACTTAGACGAGGACCAGGAAGGGCCCTCTATATTTGGCACTCAGTGTGGCCAGAGAGCCCTATATGCTAGATATTTTTCCAGAAGAATTGAAAACATTATACCACAGCAATATATGTGTACCTGTGTTTATAGCAGCACAATTCATCATAGCTAAATCTTGGAAACAACCCAAATGCCCAATAACTGAGGAATGGATAAAAAGATGTGGTATTTTTACACGGTGGAGTATTACTACTCAGATATAAAAAAGGATAAACTCAGAGCTGGTGAGATAGCTCAGTGGGCCAAGAGCCTGCTTAGGCAAGAACAGGGGGTTCGATCCCAGGCACAACATGCAGTGCCAGCCCCGCCCCTGGGCGCACTGAGCAGGTCACTGAGACTGGGTGTGGTGGTGCAGGCCTGTAATCCCAGTGCTGGGGAGGCTGAAAACAGGAGGATCACCACAAGTTTGAGAGTTTGAGCTGCATAGTGAGACCCTGTACCAAATACATAATTTTTTTAAAAACAAGATACAATCAGACCCACATGTGTAAACATTATTTTGTCTTGCTAGTATAAGAATCTGAAAGAGTAAATAAAATCTGAAAGGTACAATAGATACTGTGAAAGGGAAAGAATCTGTTCA
>NDGM011217221.1:2215-13918 GCA_002564305.1 Octomys mimax
AGAGAGAGAGAGAGAGAGAGAGAGAGAGAGGAGCACCCCTAACCTCCCTCTGCCCACGCTCAGGTTTGGTGGCATCTTTGGAGTAAAGAACGGGTCCTGGCATTGTGGGAGCAAAGCTGGGTAGTCACACCCTCTGAAGAAACCACTTAGGCCTTTGTCCTGTGGTTGGTCATAAAATAAAGAAGCCTTCAAATCAGGTGACACAGAACAGAAGTAAGAATGATGGCAAGGTTATCCCCAGGAAAACAGACCAGGTTTGCCAGCTGGGCCGTGGGAGGATGGGGTCCTGGAGATTGTGGACCTGCAGGGAGCCAGGCAGCCCTAGCTATCTCTGAGGCAGGAGGGAGGGGAGGCAGCGGGGATTGAAACCATTTGGTCCTGGGGCTGAGATTGTGTTTGTGGCTTTGGCAAAGACTTTCTCAGTCATTGCTTTGATTAATCCTTGCCGGGGAGATGGGGCGCCCAGCCCAGCCGGTGTTGTCTTTTGCTATGCAAAGAGCAGGGAGCCAGGGAGCCTGGGAGCTGCCAGAGCTTCCTTGTGTGGGACACCCAGGAATCTCCTTGTCCCTTGAAGAGATGGCAGTGTGGTGTCACTGTGGCTGGAAAGTGGTCTTGTGTGGTGGGGCCGAGTCCACAGAGCCCAAAGAGGGGGCTGGTGACCCCAGGAGCTCACACCGAGGTAGCTGGGAGTGGATTCAGAAAAAAAGAAAGATGAAAATAATAAATTTCGAAAGCAAGAGTCTTGAGGGATTGATCTACTCACAGCATTGTCAGTCAGTGTGGACAGAGAGGGGAGCTTTTATGTTAGAGGTTTCTTTTTATTTTAATTTTTTCTTTTTTAAAAAAAGAAATCTGACCTTTAATAAAATTTGTAAATCTCTTCACCCACCAAAGACTCTCAGGGAGTGAGAGAGAGGCTTGAAAACATTCTTTAAGTGTATTGCATTCTTAAATTATCCTTTTTCTTTTCTCAGACAACGCCCTGAAGTCTTTATGCTTTGTAGAATATATTGATCAGATTTGAGTGAAACCTTGAAACTGTCCCCGAGGGTAGACTGTGATCTTCCAGTTCTCAAGTCTGAAGTTGTGCATGCTAAAAGTTGAGACAAAATAAAGGAAAGAAGGGTGATAATAGTTTAGAGAGAAACCCAACGGCAAATGAAGGGCTCAGGGTGGATGGGCAGTGCCTGCCGAGAAGGAATCGGGGTGACGCTGAGAGAGTTGAGACATTTGTGGGTGACGGTCGCCTGGGTGCCATGGCCTGAGAGAGCGCACGTGTGCGTGTGTGTACGCGTGCTGGACAGTGTTTTCTTCCCATGAAGCTGCAGTTAGCTGTGCCTTCATTGGAAGAATCACTAAGACACCATCGCTGAACGGAAATCAGTCCCAGAGCTCTGGTCCCTTTTTTGCAGGTGGTGGGAATGCTTGATGGGTGGGGCTCTGTGGGGGGCGTGGCCTCTGGGAGGGGCGGGACCTCGGTGGGGCGGGGCCTCTGGGCGGGGCCGCAGGGGTCATCTGTAGGTGGAAAGATCTGGGGCAATCACAGGTAAGGTAGAGAGGTGAATTCTGCAGGATGAAGAGCTGGCAGGAGGAAGGCTGTACACCAACAACAAAGACCCACATCCTCTCCTTGGTGTTCGAGGTCGCAGCATATTTCTCCTTAGGTACAGCATCTTGGGTCCCCCACGCGGAGCAGCTGTGTTTTCCCTTTTGATTTCCTTCTCATCCCAGTGGCATAGAGCTCTTTTAGCCTTGGCATAAAAGCACCCAGTTCCCCTTGGGGCCATGGCTTTTGATAACGCAGTCTCCCCATCCAGATGACTCAAGAGTGGCCTTAATAGACCACGTACTAGAAAACAATAGGCTCACTGGCCCCGAGCCAAGGGACCTGTAACGCGCTCCAGGTTGTGCGTTCCCTGCTTTACCACTCTTGGAAGCTGATACTTGCACTTCCCCACAGACGGCAGCAATGGCGTGCCTTTTAGACGAGAAGCAGCTGTATTGTGTACTTTGGCTCGGGCCTTTCCAGTGTGGGACCACTCCTGGGCCAGGAATTCAGGGCCAGCGTATATCTGTGACCCCCTTTCCAGCCCTTAGAAGCAGCAAGGAGTACTGACGGAAATCCTCATCCATCAGCCTTTTCTGGAATGTTCCAGATAGGGAGGAGAAGGGGGAGGGGAGGGTCTTGATGGCACAGCCAGCTGTCTATATGCAAAGGCTTCCAGTCCATGGATTCAAATGGTTGTAGATCAAAAATGTTTGGGAAAAAAATCTTAGGTCTGTACTAAACACGTGCAGACTTTTGTCACTGTCATTCCTGAAATGATATATGTGTAGCAAGTATTTACAGGATATTTACACTTTAGTAGGAATTAAATAGTGTAGAGATGATTTGAAGTATAGGATAGGGTGACTGTAGGTTATACATAAATACTATGTAATCTATCTGTCTGTCTATCTATCTATCTATCTATCTATCTATCTTTTGTGGTATTGGGAATGGAACCCAAAGCACTCTACTATGAAGCTATAGTATTTACATGATATTTACATTTTAGTAGGAATTAAATAGTGTAGAGATGATTTGAAGTGTAGGATAGGGTGACTGTAGGTTATACATAAATACTATGCAATCTATCTATCAATCTGTCTGTCTGTCTATCTATCTATCTATCTATCTATCTATTGTGGTATTGGGAATGGGATGCAAGGTACTCTACTATGAAGTTCTATCCCTGGCCTTTTTATTTTATTACTTCAGTTTTTTATTTTGAGACTCTTGCTAAGTTGCTCTGGCTGACCTCGATCTTGTGGTTCTCCTACTTTGGTCTCCTGAGTGGCTGGGACTGCAGCTATGCACCTGTGCATCTGGCTTACACTATTTTAACTATTGAGAGACTTGAGCACACTCAGATCTTGTGTGGATGATTACCTGGTTGACTGTCCTTGAAAGAGGAGCAGTTGTCTCCGTTTTTGCTGAGCCTGACCCTATTTCTATGGATAGAGCTGGCTGAGACTTTTCAATTAGCTTTAAGCAATGCCTGTTGGTCTAGCCAAGGTGCTGGTGGTAGTCTTTGAAGATGACACGCAAGCTTCCTGGGAACCCCCACCTGCTGCTCTCTAGTGTGAGGTGGGTCGAGATTGGATGCAGAGCTGATGTTCCATGCTGTCAGCTGGGATTGAGCTTCAAGCCTTAAGATAGAGGCTATGACTTCCTGAGGCTTGAAAGATTCCACACCAGAGCTGAAGCACTGGCCCCAAAACATTAGCTACAATCTCAATTGTGTAATGCAGATTACTCTTTGCATAGCTTTCTCCTGCATATATCAGAGGTGATTTCGGGTGTTCTACCTGGCCTAGCTCATGCCATTCACCTGCTTCCTACCGTTCTCACAGTCACTCATCCTCAAGCCACTTCCTTCCTGATGAATGAATAAAACCCAGGTTCAGCCCTGGGTCGAGGCCTTTGTTCTAGTTAGCCATCGTTGTAGCTAGATTTAGGACCCCTTGGCTCCCCCAAAATACAAATATACCTTAGTGTCTTTATTCTCACCATGGGTCACACTGGGTGTGGTAGATTGGGATTAACTTGATGGGGTGCCAATAATTTATCCATGGGATTACAAATATAAATTTCCTGGGCCCTGGAACTAATCCCTCATAACTTCAAGTTTAGGATGTGGCAATACCAGCTCAAGGGATGGTAATCTTATGACTCTGATGAGCTACTTCTAGTGGCTATGGCATTATGGGCCATGCGGACACAGTCTCTGGGGACTTCCCAGAATAGCAGTTTGAAACACCAGCACACACCAAGTTCTTTACTGATAAGCCTGATAGGCCTTTCCTAAATTCTCACTGAGGGGAAAATCTTATTCTAGGGCTGGTGCACATTCAGTTTTATAAAACAAGGCATAGGATGTGAAGATGAGCTTGAACCAAACTTTCCAGAGCATATGTGAACCTCTTAAAAAGAACATTTCTCACTGATGAAATTTTGCGTTTGTGGTCATTTCCATAAAAAATGTTCCTTTTATACATTTAAGGTGGCAGGATGAAACAGACTGTAGTAGCTTTTCTCTGGAGCCACTTTTCCCTCTTCCTTGTGCATGGTTTCTGTATACTGGGTGTGAATTCCTTACGAATATTTCCTCCAGAAATGAACCCAGTGTTCTGGGAGCTGCCTTTGGTAATCATAGAGCTCTGCACTTTGATATGGGGGTGGGTTAGTGTGGAAGAAAAAGGGCGTGGGCCAATTCCAGCCCCATTGAGAACAAGGAGTGGCAGATGTCAAGCTGCCTATGCTGGGGATACTGGTGGCAAACTATGCATTTGTAGGATAGTTATGAGGATTAAACACTTTACTGTCCATCCAGTGTTCAGTTAGGAGTGCTGTTGGAGGGGAGTGATGATCCCAAGAGGGAGGACAGTAGTGTGCCAGGGTTCCAGTGTTGCACATTTGTCATTTAAGAACTGCCTGATGTTTCCTCCTGCTCATCTTCAGAGACACTTCCTCTGGTCAATCCTGCGTGTGCACATTCTTCCTTTCCTACTATCATGAGGGACTTGGAGATGGTTCAGAGCTATGGAGGAGACGCGCGAGATAAAATTTTCCACCCGGACTGAGTCCGTTGTCCTGAATGTCTCTGTCTCTGATACTCCTAGCAGCAGCTGCTCTGTTTCAGCCAGACCAAGCCCCTGATTTTTCCTGCAAGTCTGATAAGAGAGGAATCTGGTCTTGCTTTGGATTTTGCTCGCAGGTTCTGCTCAGCCTCCCTCTCACCTGGACAGCTTCTTACTCACACTCCTTCTGGCAGTTTCTGGATGACCCCTCTTGCTTTCTGAAGGGCTTTCTGGGGAGAGGGGTAAATCTCTTAACAGGCATTGGAAACAATGTTGAATTATTAGAGAGTAAATATGTCAGTCTGTGTCCCACCCAAGTACACATACTGAATGTTTTCAGCATTCAATTCTCTCACTCATGCCTTGTCTCCAGAGGGAGAATCTACTCTGACCTCCCTCACTGTAGGTTAATTTTAAGACATGTTAAAATTATATATAAATGGAACCACACAATATGTACTTCTTTTGAGCTAGGTTTCTTTCATTCTGTCTGTGGGATTCCTCCATAGCATTGACGATGGGTCTTTCTAGCCATTGCAGTAGCGAGCTCCATTTTAAACACATATCGGAGTTCACTAGAGGAACAGATTTAATATAAAAATATATGCTCTATGAAGGATTTATTAAGCAGGTTTAACAAGGCTGCCTGTGGAATCGGGGGTGATAGAACACAAAGTGGCTGTCCGTGTTCTGGAGGATTCAGTCGAAATTCAAAAGCTTGGAGCTCACAGTAGAGTCTGGTATGAGTCTGTGTGGGAAAGCGGAAGGGTCTGGGTCTGAAGGCCCAAGTCTGTGCTGGAAGCCTGAAGATGCTGCAGGACAGTGTCCCAGAGCGGTGGCGAAGATGAGAGCTCCTTCAAAGAAGCTAGGGCCAGGCTTTCTTCTCCTTTCCCCTTTTCTTCCATCCAGGCTACAGACCACCCAGTTTCGGTAGGGGTCTTCCCCCTTCAGTTTTTAGCTTATTTGTCCATCACCCACAGGTACCCCCAGATCAGTGCTCCAGTACCTGCTAGGTGTGTCTTAATCCATTCAAGTTGACACATAATTAACTAGCGCAATGCATAGCATCTATGCCTTTTATTAGTTTATCCAGTCTCCCTTGATGGACCCTGGGGTTGTTTTCAGGTTTGGATTGTCATGATCAATACTGCTAATACTGGTGCCTTAGGGTGAATGTATGCAAGCATTTCTGTTGAGTGTCTAGGAGTGGAATTGATGAGTTATGAACTATACCTGTTCAGCAGTATTGAATATTGCTTACTGGTTGTCCAAGGTGGCCAAATTCATTTATGTCCCCACTACCAGTTGTAGAAAGCCCTACCCACTCCTTGTCTTGGTCCAAGAAGTTTATATTTGTAATCTCACGGAAAGATTATTGGAATTCTAGTGAGTTCATTTGAATCTCCCTCTTCCAGGGCAACCCATAGTGAGAAGAAAGACACTAAGGCATATTTGTAGTTGTGGGGAACCAAGGAATCCTAAGTCCAGCCATGATGATGGCTATCCAGAGCAAAGGCCTCCACCCAGGGCCAGGCCCAGGTTTTATTAATTCTTGAAGAGAGTGGCTTGAGGATGAGTGGCTGTGAGAATGGGGGGAAGTAAATGAGTGCTGTGATCTGGGCCGGATAGGAGGCCTGAAATCAGCTCTGCAATAGGAAGGGAGGGCTATGCAGAAAGAGCAACCTGCTTGACGTAACTGAGGTAGTATTTAACGTTGGGGTCAGTGCTTCAGCTCTGATGTGTACTTTTTTATGCCCTGGGAAGTCATAGCCTCTTATCTTGAGGCTCCATCCCATCCAACAGTGTGGAGCATGGCTCTCCATCATGCCCAGCTCACACGTGTTTTTTGGGGAGCTAGGGAGTGGGGGAACTCTGCCCTGTCTCCTTACTTCCAAGACTGCATATCACAATCTGACTGGACCGATTTGCATTGCTTAAAGCCAATCAAAGGGATAAGAAAAAGTCCTAGCTAGTACATACCAATACATGGAAGAAAGGCCAGGTTTAGCCAAGACAGAGATAATTATTTTTCTTTCAAGTAGAGTCACCCAGGTGGTCCTCTGTACCAGTCTTTGGGTGCTCTTGGCTGCTCTTGTTGTCAGCACTTAGGATTATGAATTTACTTTCTGAAGCACATGTAGTAGTGTCTCACTGTGATTTTGGTTTGCATTTCTAGTGGTGAGAAGTGTCACATACCTTATCAGATGTATGTTGGCCGTTTGATTATATTCTTTTGTAAAGGGCCTGTTTACTCAGTTTACACAGTGGATGGTCAGTCTTTATCTGGTTGGGTTGTTTTCTTTACATATTCTGGCTATGAGTTCTTTGTGGATGTTTATATGACAGTTGCCTTCATATTACAGGTTTTGCTTTTTCAGTTTTTGAACAGATATCAGTTTTAGTGAGGATGATTTTACCAACTTCTCATTCACCTCCAATGATTTGTGTCCTCTTTGAAAATTCTTTTCCCAGGGCAAGGTTGTAAAATTATTTGTCTAGGTCCTACTATGGGGATATTATTGCTTTACTTTTTACATTTACATTTGTACTGCCCCTGGAGTTGATTTGTGAGTACAACTTCAGGTGGGCATGGAGATTCTTTTTCTAAAATATGAATATTCGCGTGACCTCCAAAGCGTTTGTTGGGAGCCGCTAAAGATGAAATTCAGCATAGGTAGGGCAGGATGAGGCCCCACTGCTGAAAGCAGTCAAGCTACCTCAGTCTTGAGAAAAACATCCTGCCTGGACACTGTGGGCTGTTAGTTGCTAGGCAACCTTGCACCTTGCAACTTGGCAAGGGCATAAAATAAGCCCTTACTGTAGTTCTGGGGTCCTTTGCCAATTAGGCATGCTCCACCACCTGACCCCAGATATTATCTCTTGACTTTTTTTTCCCAAAAAATGCCATTTTTTTCTTGGGGATCACCAAGAAACCAGCAGATACCTGCAACATGTATTGGAAAAAGACCTTTAATCCTTTGCCTAAATATTGCTATAGAATCATCACTCTAACCTCAGTGAACACACATATAAGGCTTGTTTCTATACTTCTTATTCAGTACCATTTTGAATTTGTCTACCCATTCACAAAAAAAATATTGTCTTAACTACTGTGGTTTATCCATGGCTTAATCCTCCAACTTTGTTCTCCTCCAAAGTCCTCTTGGCTTTTCTTGTAGCATTGTAGTTCTATATAATTTAGAATTAACTTATCAAATCACGCACAGACACATACCCATGCTAGGATTTGGATGAGAACCTGTAGGTTAGGATGTCATTGTGTCTACGTATGATGAGAAGAGAACAGATATCTTTACAGTATGGAATTGTGTGGTCCTGGAACATGGTATATCCTTCCATTTATTCACGCTATTTCTCTACTTCCTATTCTCTATCTTTCATTTCACTCTTTATTTTTAATTTGGATTGCTCCTGTATGAGCAACCATGTGATATCTAAGCTTGTGTATCTGATGTATTTCATAATATGATGGTCTCAATGTGCCTCCATTTTCCTACAAATGACTCAAATTTATCTTTCTTTATACCAAAGTAATACTCAACTATGTGTAACTACCACATTTTATTTATCTGTTGATGAACATAGATACTTCTTCTAAGATTTAGTCATTATGAATCATGCTGCTATAAACATGGGTGTGCATGGATCATGGGATAATTATTTATTTATTTTTTACGTATTTAGTATAGGGTCTACAGGTTCTCACTACACAAATCACAGTCATAGTGATCCTCCTGATTTCAGCCTCCCAAGTGCTGGGATTCGAGGCACCCATTACCATGCCCCGTCTCAATAGCTGTCTCAGTGAATCCTGGGGGGTGAGGCCAGCACAGCACATCAGGGATCCTACCCTGGTCCCTGCGTCTGCCTAAGCAGGCACTTTAATCCCCTCCCCTGAAGTATTATGATGTCTTTAACTTTTTTCAGGAAAATACCTTGAAGGGAAATAGCTAGGTTGAAGGCAATTTCTATTTCTAGTTTTGAGAAATCTCCACACTGATACCCATTGTGCTTATAGTAGTTTACATCCTCACCAACAATGTCGAAGCTTCCTTTTCTCCAGCATTGGCCAACAGGTGTTATTATTGGATTACTTGATGATGGCCATTCTTTCTGGGGTGAGATGGAATCTCAATGTTGTTTGAATTTGCGTTTTTCTAATAGTTACCCATGTTGAGCATTTCTTCGTGTATTTACTGGCCACTTGTGCTTCTTCTGTGAAGTGTCTATTGATTTCTCCTGCCCATTTTTGTGTTGAGTGGGTCTTTCATTTTGGGGGTATTTATGACTTCCTATGTAAAAGTTTTTTACTTTTATTATCTAAAAATGTTAACACCTTTATTCAGGTATAATTCACACCCCATGCAATTCACTTACTTAAAGTGCACAACTCAGTATATTTGGTGTAGTACATTATTCATTTTTGAAAATTATAGTAAAATATAGTGTATGACAAAATTTACCATTTAGACCTTTCAATTTTTTTTATGTGTGTTTGGTATAGGGACTTGTAGTAATCCTCCTGTTTTCAGCCTCCCCAGCACTGTTATTGCAGGCATGTGCCACCATGCCTGGTCTCAGTTGCTGGCTCAGCACAACTTAGGGCTGGGGCCAGTGCAGCATTTGGTGCTGGAGATTGAATCCAGGTCCCTGAGCTTGCCTAAGCAGGCACTTAGTCTGCTTTTCAAATATTAATTACGTTCTTAATGTTACATTCTTAATGTTACATACAACTGCCATGGCTTCTACTTCCTAAACGTTTTTGCCATTCCTAATGCAAACTCTACAGGCAGTAAGCAAGAATTCTCCATTCTCTCTTCCCCAGCTCCCCTGGCTACCTTGAGTACATCTCTTGTCTATGAATTTGCCTATTCTAGATAATAGAAATGGGATTACACAGTTTCTGTCCTTTGTGTGACTTGCTTCACTTGGCTGACTGCCTTCAAACTTCACATTGCAGCATGTGTTGAAGCTTACTTCTGATGTCTGAATAACATCCCATTGAATATATATCCTCCATTTTGTTTATCTGTTCATCTGTTGGTTAACAGTAGATTGTTCTGACATTGGCTACTGTGAAGACTGATTCAGTGAACAGCAGGAGAAATAGCTGTGTTTCTTTTCAGTTCATGTGGATTTATAGCTAGAAGTGTAGCACTGGATCATGTGGGAATTACGTCGTGAGAAGCTGCCAAGCTGTTTCCATAGTGGAGGTAGCATTTTGATGTATTTGGTTGTTGCAGGGTCTCACTATACAGCTCTGACTCGGGGTGATCCTTTTGCTTTCAGCCTCCCCAGCGCTGGGATTACAGGGATGCACCACTATGCCCAGACTCTGGCCAGCTCAACCTGCCCTGGGGGCGGGGCTGGCACAGTACATGGTGCCGGGGATTGAACTGTGGTCCCGAGCTTGCCTAAGCTTGCCTGAGCAGGCACTGTAGTCTGCTGAGCTATCCTGTCAGCCAGCAGCAGTATTTTGCATCCCAGCAATTCTTCATATTGTCAATAATATTTGTAATTTTAAAAACATTGTAGGATGTATCTTACAGGTTGTGGCATGACACCTCGTTGTGGTCAGCATTTGCATATGCCCGATGACTACTGATGTTGAGCCACTTCTCTTGTGTTCATTGGCATCTGTGTGGCTTTTTTGGAGGGCGTTTAAATCCTTTCTCTCATTTTAAACTTTTTGTCTTTTTATTGTGTTATGTGTTTTTAACGTATTCTAAATAACAGACTTCTATTTTTATTTCTTTTTAATCTATTAAAAATTTATTTATTTGGTACAGGGTCTTGCTACGCAGCTCGGACTGATAGTGATCCTCCTGGCTCAGCTTCCACATTGCTGGGATTACAGGTGTTTGCCTCCATGTCTGGTTTTGGTGGCTGCCGTGGGGTGCAGTACTAGGGATCAAACTCAGGTCCTTGCACTTGCCAGGCAGGTGCTTAGACCACCGAGCTATCTCCCTGGTCCCCTATCTTTTTAAAAAAAATTTCTTTGAAGAATATTTCCTTACAATTTTCAGGGAGAAAATACAAAATAAGAACCAAAGTTGACTTCAAATACAAAGCGTTTACTGGGAATTAAAGCATTATAGAAGCATTGGTATAGAATGCTGTCCTGGGCATATGCCTGTGGGAGACTGCCAGCTGGTGCCAATGCGTTACACCCAGCTGAGCTAACTAGCATGGTGCTGGATGTAAGAGGCCCACCTGAGGGCTGATGCCAGCAGTATAGGAGGCAGAACTGGAGAAGCTGTTGGGGGCTGTCCGAAGCTCTGAGGAGCTGTTGGTTCCTTTGGAAGACTTTGTCATGCTGGCTTTTCTGGTGGACTCAGCTGTGCAGAGAAGTTCGGGGCCTCATGGTCCCTGACAATGGCTATAGTTCACTCTGGGGAACGCTGGTCCTCCTCTTGAGCATCACTTCCTGGCTCCCAAGTGGAAGATAGTGCACTGCTCAGTCTCCTGGAGAAGCTTGTTGCATTGGTTTTCCTGGTGGGAACTTAGCTTTCTTATCAATGGAGGAGCTCAGGACTCGCTGTGGCTGAGGATGGCTGTGGTACCTTTTGGGGAGCTCTGCTGCTTACCTTGAGCATTGTTTCCTCACTCCAGTTCAAATGCCTGAGCCTGCTAGCACAGGTCCTTTATCCTGCTGACACAGACTTTCTATCACTCACCTTTGGGCCTTCCCAGTGCAAATCCAGGAAACAGGGCTGCACAAGGCGTTGTTATAGGCTTTAGGCCTTCAGTTGGACTCATGGGAGCATTGTTACAGGCTCTAGGTCTTCAGCTGGACTCATGCAGAACATTATTGTGGGATCCAACCATTCAGCTGGATTCTTTGGTCTTTAGTGGGAGAACAGATCTCCCGAACCCTTGTGTATGTTTCTTTGGGTGATTCATTGTAAAATAATCTTATAAAAATGTGTCCTATATTGTACTATTCACCTTGCAAAGCTCCACACCATAACAGTGCCTAAGGAATAAACATGATTTTGCTTTGTTTTTCCCTGAGACTGTCTAGGATTTAAGTAACAGCCCCTTTTCTTTGACATATGT
>NDGM011217228.1:0-12603 GCA_002564305.1 Octomys mimax
TGTCTTAGTGGTTATTCATTGTACAAGATACAGACATGATATCCTGTCCACAGACACTATTAACACCAATCTATTCATTGAAGTAAGAGAATGCAGCTGTATAGCTATCCTATTTTGAATATACAGATACCAATTGAATATTTCACATTCTTGTTGAATGTGCTATTCAAATTTTGAATTGCTTCGTTTGGATGATCCAAATATTTTTAAAAACATTTTAAAATGTAGTTAGTTAGTTAGTTAGTTAGTTCAGTGGCAGCTTGAACTCATAGTGATCCTCCGGTATCAGCCTCCCCAGAGCTGGGATTACGCATGTGCACTACCACACCCGGTTTTAGTGGCTGGCTTGGCGTGGGGCCAGCTCAGCACGTGGTACCAGGAATCAAATCTGGGTCCTTGCATTTGCCAGCCAGGCACATAGATGGCCAGCTTATCCAACTTTTTACCTATTTCCATACAATTCATCATGGGTATGTAAAGTGTAATTGCTCTGAACTTTTAGTTCACTTTCTCTTCAAACGAATCCATTTTCTTCATTCCTTCTAAAATCTCTTCATAGATTTCCACCACCTGGTAATTGTTTTCTTCTCCAGTTGTAAGTCAGTGTTTTGCACTGGGGAAGTTGGAGGAAAGGTTGGAAATCTCTTTCCTCATTTCCTCATTCTCCTACTTTATCTATCTCTATCCTTCTATATTATAATTATATGTGACCCTTCTTCTTTCTCTTCCTTTTTATCTATATCATTTTTAGAAGTGCTGCACAAGTCTTTCATGATTGCTTTCATTTCGTTTTTTAGCCTGAGAGATTGTTTATGATCTTATTTGTTCTATGACCTGACGGACTTGTCTCTTTACTTTGGATGCTATCATTTCAGAGATTTCAGATGTGTGGCTTTCACCTTCTTCTATGTCCAGGTCTCTAGGTGAGCTAGAGGATTAAGATTGTCTTTTGCATTCTCGTTTTAGAATTTTTGAATCTCCCAATGATCACCCTGACTTAGAGTGGTAGGAGAGCAATGGGGTGCAGGTCAGTAAGGTTCCCACTACTGTGTGTGTGTGTGTGTGTGTGTGTGTGTGTGTGTGTGTGTGAATAGGATTCACCAAGGCTCTCGGTACTAGTGGACAGAATTTGTTTTTGTTTAGCAAAGCTTCTATGCAGGTGGTGGGTGTGGGCTCTACTCACCAGGACCCTGCAGCAGCATGTCTTCCCCAGTTCTCACATGGTGGGACTGGGCACCAGCAGGACTGCCGCACCTCCACACTGGTGGCCCAGAGGATGGAGCTCATAGGACCTTTGCAGGATCTCATAGTTGCCCAGTGTCTCCCTCAGTTCTCCTTCTCTTCTCTTTTGAAGGGCATTACTGCAGTTTGCAGATTAGATAAATAAGGAGAATTTATATTTTTATGGACATTTTAGTAGGATATTGTCTCCCTATGAATACTTTTCAGCTCTTTATATCTAGTGCTAGTGTTATTCCTTCTCCCATTTAATTCAAGTGATTTTTAAATTTGTCCCAATATTTTGCAGAAACAAGTGCACTTATTTATAGCAGTACTCACAGATTGAATCTTATAAGGCTTCTATATGATAATGCTTACAGGTACTGTTCCCTGCTGTCTATACTCTTTGCCACTATACCATTTTATTATTTGTGGTTGCTCCAGAATGTGGTAAGTAAGGTGGAGTGGGGAGAGTGAGAAATGATTGGATGTGTAATAATGTTAGGTACAAAGTAGCAATTTTGAAAGGGAAAGAGTGATAGATGAGAAGAGTTTGATGTGGGACTTGACTTCATTAGAGATCTTTTGATTGAGTCACAGTTTTAGTATTGAGAAATTTCAGAGGAGATTTGTGAGGCAAGGGTGAGATATGAGAGAAAGAGGGTGCATTCTGTGAGTAAGGATAGCTGTGTGTTTATAAGAACTTGCAGGTAAGGAGGACAATAAGCTGGAAATATATGGTAGATCCAAAGGCTTAAAGTGCAGAAGTTCAAGGAATTATACTAGTGACGATATAAACAACTGGGAGGGAGCTCAAGATGGTGAATTCAAACACTTGGTAATGCAAGTTTAGGTACTTGTCAAACGAATAAATAATTATGGCAATAATATTGCCCTGGGGGTTTGAGGTATATAAACTAGGTCAAAAGAACTGAGATGAAGGCAAGAACATAGGCACCTATTAAATGAGCCAATGACTGAACAAGTATGCAGTTTAGATATTCCAGTGAGGCACTGCATATATGATGGGCAAGTTGCCTCTTTGCCAAGGATTTCTAGTGCTCATAGCCCAATAACTCTTCTAATCCCCCCACTGGAATACTTATGTTTACTCAGTTTCAGGACCACTTTTTGTCAGGTTGCAGGTATTCTTGCTAGTTTAATTCTGTCCAATGTTTTTGGGTGAGAAACTCTTGCTGTCTCTCTCCCTGGGTATAGTAGTAGGTTTTGCAGCTGAGTTCACTGGCACTAAATTGTTCATTGAGTCAGGATTATTCAACTACAGCAGTTAATAGGCTAATCTGTTACAGCGATGGCCATCAGGGTTAACTGAGAAATGGCACACCATGACACTCTGTTTGGGGTCTTCTGTTAGTAGTGGAAACATGGGGACGATGTGAGCTTCCAGTTCTGTGTAACTCAGTCTAAATTGGTGTCTGACTATAGGAACCAGACTGTGATCACTAGTCCTTGCCTCTCAGTTGAGCTTTCCCTAGTCTCTCCCTCACCTGCTACCCATTGGCTGTGATTGTCTTTCCCTCATCCGCTCTGAAAACTTAGCATTGTGAAGCATCCAGTAGATTGCCATGGGATCCATGTTCAAATACCCCACCTTTCCCTACCATCTCCTACTTCACATCTCTGTGTCCTCAGAACTTGTACCACAGCCACTCACACACTGTTGATTCCAGAGCCACTCAGGAACCAACGTCTCACACTCTTCCTTCTGTCTACTACTTCACACCATGCTCTTGGTCCAGGTGCAGCTTTTCATTTCACCGTGAACCAACAAGTTGTTAGTTGCACTTTGCTCCTGGGTGTCCACTAGCCAGCTGCCATAGGCTGTGACATGTGCTGCCTTTTGGGCATGGCACCCTCCTTCCAGATAACTTTGTCCTATTGTCTTCTCCATTGTCAGTTCCCTTGTGACTCTCATTCACCATCTAGCTCACTTCAGCTCCTCTACAATCTATTGTTTTCTAGACTCTAGACACTCGGACTGGGAGAATATGAGGTACTCACAAATACTGCTCCACCAGTCTGTCCTTCCCCTATAAACTTATAAAAGAAAATGAAAGAGTAAAATGATGGGAAATTTAATATCACAACAAAAATACTAAAATAATTTCTGAGAATGTAGACAAAGAATTTCAACATGAATCTTCTAAGAACTGGATAGTATTGCTTAGAAATTTCTTTAAAAATTCTGAACAACTGAAATATGTGTTCCTATTAGTAGATTGAAAGACAATATTATTAAAAAGAACATCATCCTGAAATATGATACATATTTAAGGCAATCCTCATCAAAGTCTTCGGTGACTTTGTTGTTGAAATTACTAAGCTTATTTTAAATTCATATGCATTCTGAATAACTACTACAAAGACAATATGCAGTCTATTAATTATTGTAATTGTCCTACTAACCTGTTTTGAAACTGTTTCATTACTATTTTATCTTTTTTCTCACTAAAATGAATTTAATAAACAAAAATAAAAAACAAAATTCATATACAATTGCAAGCAACCAAAGCTAAGCAGAATAGTTTTGTGGGAAAAAGCCACACAGGACACAGACAGTAGAATAGATAATATGAAATATATATATAAAAATTCATGTAGTAACATCAAAATTTAAGAAATAATTGCACACATCTAAGGTCAATGAATTTTGAAAAGCTACCAAGATTGCTCACTAAGAGAATAATTAATTTTAGCAAAAAACACTGAGTAATAAATAGTAAACCCAATTTCAGATGACTGAAGTTGAGCTTTTAATTCATACTATGAGTAGTAACTTAAAATGGATCATATATGTGATGTCAGTCAAATATATCAAACAAATTCTAGGGGCTGGGGAGATAGCTAGGTGGCATAAGCACCTGCCGGGCAAGTACAAGTTCCTGAGTTCAACCCCCAGTACTGCAAAAAAAAAAAAAAAAAGAATGTTTTGCACCAGGAAGATGGATCAGTAGAATAAGCGCTAAGCACTTCCCTGGCAAGTGCAATGGCCTGAGTTCAATTCCCAGTTCAAAAAAAAAAAAACCTCTAAGGAAGAATATTGATGATATTGATGAACTTGGCTAAGAAGTATTTGATTTAACAATAAAATAGCAAAACATTGATAATTGTACTTGATTACACTTAAAAACTGGTGTGATTCAAAGGAAATAAAGACACTGCAGCAAGTGAAAGACAATCTGTACAGTATCTTTACAATATATTTATAGATCTCCTTATAGTCATTGCTCCACATACCTGAAAATGTATTAAAAAGAATCTTTTGGTACATTTTACGTACAATCATTGCACAGTATGTGAATTATATCTCATTGAAACTTTACTAAAGGCAAAGGAAAATAATAGTAATTTATATGGTGTGTTCACTGAGATTATTATCATGAGTTGATGCAAATCACATGCAAATATTCTGTGTGTGGCTCCTGGATGACATGAAGTCCAGGAGACTTGGGGGAAAAAGATTCACTTTTCTATGAATGGGACCAATCAACAGGCTTATAGGTCAGACAGAGTATAAAGGGAAAGAAAAGTGGAGTGTTTTCCTCTCCTTGGTGTTTGTCATTGTCACTGTCCTTAGTTATTGGTTTCCCGTTTCTTCAGCCTTTCAGGAAGGGCTCTTCAGCCTTCCTAGGGAGACTCTGTGGCCTCCAGCACAGACGCACTTGTCACTGTACGGTGAACTTGAAGACGTTCAGCTTCACTCAGTGCTCAGTGCTCCTTGAGTCTCGGGCTCTACAGTGATCAGTCGGCTGTTCTGCATCCTTCCTCATCAGATTCCACAGATGTTGTTCTACTTCAGCTCCTACAACCCTAGGTGATGACCCCCATTATACTACACATATATTTACAATGATCACATTACTTTAGAGATACTAGCACATACCATAATGGGCTAACGATGTGACATAAGGATTGACAAAATTATGACAAAACTGAGATAAATGTATAAAAATTTTGTTTTAAAACACTATACAGCCAGGGATGCAGATCAGGCACACAGAGCCTGCCTGGGAAGCACAAGGCTCAGAGTTCAATTCCCAATGCCAATAAAATAAAATTTAAAAAATCATTCCTTTGGGATGCTACATGTGATATTCTTCACAACTATAATTATTTAAAAATTTAAACATTTTTATGATTTATTTGTATAACTTACATGCAGTTCTCTAATGTATAAAAGAACATAAATACATGCTACTGTGCAGTACAAACAGCAAAAATGTAGTGTTGTATAAACAAAGTGTACTATGCAAAAAAGACACTGAGGCTCTACAAACAGGACATACAGAATAGGAAAAATGGACAGGTGGTAAGTACACGTGGCAGCTTGTAAATCTGAACAGTTATTGACCAGGTAGGTCATTCACTGAGGAACAGCTGCATTATTTTCACTACAACTTATTTTAAAATATATGAAAAGCCACAGAAAGTTCTTAAGATATACTCTAAAATCAGTTTGAGAATTGTTGTATGTTTCTGAAGCCTTACACGTAGGTTATCCTTAAGAACACAGAAACAGTAGTATGAACCAGCAAGCACATTACTGTAAATAACAAACTAGATGTACTATGAATGCTTGAACATAGGAGAATATGTGAATAAATAACGGTACATCAAGACAAAGGAGAATTACACAGTAATATAAAAACGATTACAGTGTTAGTACCATGAGTGCTTAGTTACTTTTCTCTTGTTGTTAGAATAAAATACCCCATGCCCAAAACTATCGAAGGAAAGGTTTCCTTAGTGTACAGCATATAGAGGTTTCATCCTGTGGTCAGCTGGCTCTGGCTCCAGTGAAGGATGGCTTGGCGTAAGGATAGCTCTTCAAGGCAGCAGAAGACAGCAAAAACAAGAGAAAAATGGGGTGGAGGAACAGCGAGCCTCCTACCCTCCCTTCTCTGCATGCAGGCTGCCCTCCTCCAGGTGGATGTGGAGCTCACACTGTCTCCCTGCCCTCATCTTGTGCAGGCTCAGAATGTTTCCAGAGGGATGACCCTGCCCACCTGCTGAGTCACTTAGTTAAAATTGTAAATGTCTCAAGCTGACGCAAGGCATCAATCATGACAATCTGCCTGCCCCTTGACTTGGCAAACAGACACATTTGTTTAAACAGCTCTGCAGATAAGAAGACATGCTTTCCTTATCATTTCATGATTTCAACATTACAACACAGGTTTACCAATCCTGAAGAACCAACATTAAATCTATAGACATTACACTAGAATCATAACATTTCACCCCAGGATTCCCAGAGACTTATGTACATGACTTTATGCAAAGGGCATTTAATCCACCTGGAACAGTTTTCAAAATTCTAAGTTTCAACATTGCTGAAAAGCCCATCCCAAGTCTCCTCAGAGATGTAAGGCAAGCTCTTAGTTGTAAGCCCCTGTACAAATGAAAAGTTAAAGACTTCCAACATTCAAGGACACAAAATAAATATTTTCACCCCAAAGGTTACAAATGAGAATACAAAAGTCTGGTGCCAAAGCAAGGCAAAAATCGAGGAAGTCATATTATACTCTGAAGTTCCCTATCCAGCATCTGAAGTCATCTGTGGCAAATCATGAGCTCCAAAGGACTCCATCCCTACGGCACTTGTACTAATGGATCCCATGGCTTCCCTCTTAGGCTTGTTCTTCTTCTTGCTTATAGTTTTCCTTATATGATCCACATTCCTGTCTTTACAGACTTCTAGGATCTCCACCATAACTTTGACATCATGATCACACCTTCAAATATTGCCCTTCCAAGGGCACATTTCCTCATCATCCGGGCCCTCGGGAATTGGGATGGAAGCCCTCCTCACCCATCAGCTCCTACATTCTGTATGAACCTAAATCAGTACCACATGGATGGTGCCAAGGTCTTCTGGGAGCTGGTACTTAGCCTGGATTTCCTCTCATTTGACTGTAGGCATTGAGTGATTCTCAATATAGATTGGCTAAAAGTGCTCAACAATAGCCATGCCATTGGCTTAATATCGAAGTGCTTGGAATTTATGCTTCCAGAATAATGAGTCCACTACCTTAATCTCAGTATCAGGCAGAGTCAGTGGACAGGAGTAAAATGCAGACATACTTTCTTCCAAGCCATAATACACATCATTTGGAGTCCAACAGCTAATATGATCCTTCTTTCCAGGGGCAATCTCCAGAAACTGGACTTTTCTGGCACAATTTCTTTCAGCCTTCTGGCCTCCTGAGCTCTGAGTCGAATCTCCCACACAGAACCACCTAAAATGTTCCAGCTCTACTCTTTCAGATGACATCTCCAAACCTTTCCAAGCTTCCCACAAGCCATTCCCAGTGGCTTTTGAACCAGTGGTCATGTATAGTCAAAGCAAGCACCCCACTTCTCTGGTACCAGATTCTTTCTTGGGAAAAGCCAAAGCATTTTAAGATATATTTGACAATCAGCTTGGATTTCACTTTATGTCTCTGAAGCCTCAGATCTATTTTACATATAAAGAAGCACATTGCTATAAGTCACAAATTAGATGTACTTTGAATGCCTGAATATAGGATAATAGGTGGAGAAATAACGGTACATCAAGACAAAAGAGCGCTAATGGTAGTATGAAAATGATTACCCTATTATTGCTATGATTGAGAAAACAGAAATATTCTAGTTTTATGGCAAAGAATATTATAAAATTGTATATATTGTATATGCACTATGATATTAATGAGCTAAAATGTTTAATAAGTGTAATAGCTATCATTAGTTAAGTGCCAGTTCTGTCTTTGTGGATGTAGTAGAAGATTTAAAGATGTTATAAAATTAATCTCTATAGTTCACTGAAGGCTATAAATTTAAAGATCTCACCATCAAAGTAATAATAACTCAGGGAGACAACAAATAAAGCAGCACAACATATTAAATTTATAAATCAATGATAAAAATTGCTTTTTATTTTAGATTTATAATGTTATATCCCAAGAGCAAAAACATCTGTTTCCAGGTACCTAGCTGATCTCTTTTGCCCCAATTAATTGAATGAGGCTATGTCATATATGTGTGCCATGAACTCAATTTTATTTTGTTTTCCAAAATCCAGGTGATGAAGCCTTAACCTTTATTGTAAATGTATTCAAAATGATAGCTTTTGTAAATAATCATGTTAATGAAGTTACTCTCTCTCTCTCCCTCTCTCTCTCTCTCAAGATATCACTCTCACATCAGATATCAGCCTGATCTTGAAATTCCTACTCTCTCAAATTAGTGAAAATCATCTGTTGTTAAATTCATATAGTTAGTTGGATTCTGTACGGCATCCCTGAACTACTACATCGTGTAACAGTGTTGTCTTGTGAGGAATAAAGGTCACAGCCTTCATTCATTCTCAAGAACATTTGATGTCCTGATTGGTTTGTTTGTTTGATTTTCTTTTAATATTTTTAAAGAGAATACAAATAATGATAATAAAAAATAACATTGCACCTTAAAAATTATTGGTATAATTTAATTCTCTTTCCTCTCCTATTTTCCATTTTTGTCATGAATTTTATTTCTTCTACCTATGATAAAATTAGCTGCATTGTGATGTTCTGAATATATGCAAAATATTTGCCTTTTATACTTGTTTTTATTTGTGGGAAGAGCCAGAAGAGTCCAGGCATCAGATCTGGAGAATAAAGTGAATGTAGATACATTATCCAAAAAATTGTGTAATTTTTGCTTTCTGGTTGATTTATAATTTTTTCCTTATTTTTGGTGCTGGAATTTTATAAACAATGTGACTCCATGTTTTTAGCCTTCATGCTTATATGGTATCTGTTGAGGTTTACTGTTTGCTTTTTCTGTTGCTTCTTTTTAAATTGAATATGTTTCAAGTTTTTAAAAACTGATTATTAAAAAAACTGATTATGATATTTGAAGGTATTTTTCCTCTGATCTTTTCAATCTTGTCTCTAAATTGGCATTATTCTTTTTATATGTTCTATGCAGCTTAACATTTTTCTATGCATCTTGAAATGTACATCTTCCATTTTTATGAACGTCTCAAATTTTGCTAGTTTTCATGAACAACTTTAAAGTGGTCCCCCTCCTCCTTCCTAAATGTATTTTTTTCCTTGAGCCTCTGGGTATGGGTTGAACCTGAAACTTGTTTTCAACTACACAAAACATAAGACCGTAGTATCCAGTATGCCTGGATCCGTGTCTTCTCCTACCTGTCTCTTCCCCTTCCTTCCGCCCTTGGTGATTGAGAATTTTGAAGACGCGGCATTCACTGACATGACAGCTGCGAGGGAATAAATGATATCAACAACCCCAAGAAGCTTGGAAGCATACATTTTCCTCAGTGGAGCCTCTGACTTCAGTCTTATGAACCCCTTACCTGAAGTGTCATCTGACTCAAGGCAAACATGCAAGAATAAATACAGCTAGTTTGAAACAGCCTGCTAATGGCTTTGTGAAATTCCATTAGCAAAAGAACCTAAGTTGATGTTCTTCCTCTGTTTTATTCACTGTTGTGCTAAATATATCAAATGAGGCTTCATTTCTGATATATATATTTTTACTTACTCTCCCTATTTTCCACCTGAAACTTCCCTACCTATGCAAATTTGGAACATATCATATCTTGGACCATTTAATTTATTTGTCATTTTAATCTGAAATTCTACTATGATTATTAAAATACTTTCCTATATCCAGTCAATTTTATAGACTACATAGTCTCTTGATTTACAGAAAAAATTTCCAGTTTTTTTTCTGTGATGTACATTTTTTATTTTATATAAAATATTATTGTAACAATGCCATAGACACCAAAATTCTTATGATTTAACCATATTAGGATGTTAAGTCTCGTATGGATGGTTAATCTTCAGGATTTCATGGTGGAAGTTGATTCAACCTAACATGCACTCAAATGAGATGCCCATGGAGTTTGTAGTTGTTTAAGTTTTATCAAGTTTACTATTAGTTAAAATATTTTGAAGATGGGCTTAATGATTTTCCATTAGCAGGGCATGGGCCCTGTCTGAAAACTGGTAAGGTGCTAGATATATGTTTTTATGTTCGTCTTGCAGCCACCAGGTCCCTGAGACAAGAAATCTTTTTCTGCTTGGCAATGCAAATGTCAACTTTTTAGAGGACTGTTGAGTCCTTTCTTTTCCTTCTCGACTTTCAGTTGCTTTTCCTATAGCTCTCTTTCTGACCTTTGGCTCAGACTTTGAAGACAGCCTGTAGGATCCTGGGAACATAATTGGTGTCTCTCTAAAGATTCTTTAAGTTCTTCCCCTTTCCTCCTCACATGCAGCTCTGGGATGCTGTCCTTCTTGATGAAGCGTCCTCTTGCCTGGGGGAACATCTTTCTCAGTTCTGTCTTCTCCGTCCTTGGCATGCTGCCTTAGTGAATTCAGTGAAGGAATATGAAAGAGTCAGTGGGTGTTCGCAGACTCACTTCTCAGCTGAGTTTCCTAAGAATTTGTATCAGCCCACATGTGGCCATTAAAAGTTTGGTAAAAGTTTGGTGAAAGTTTGGCTTCTTTCTTCTAACCACCCCTCACGGCTCATTCCTCCTCCTCTCGTCAGTGCTCTAAAATGAAAGTAGTATGGGATCTTTTCTTTTCCAGGAATTGTTCAATTTTTTTTTTTTTTTTTAGGTCTATGACTTTGTTTTTCTGTTATTGTTGCTTTTTTTTTTTTTTCAAACTGTAGTTTCGAAGTTAAACAGATCTACTCCTATCAGTGATAGGAATGGCCTTCATTAGAAGTATTTAGGCAGTGTCAAAATTTGATCTATTGCCAAACTTTTCTCCTTGAAGTATTCAGAAATATCTTCTGCATTTCCTAAGTTCTCACCTTCAAAAAGCAAAAAGGTATGGAAGAGTGCAGGCTGTCCAGAAGTAGCATTTGCTGTATTATTAGGCTTCCTAGACTTTTCCACCACATTTCAGCTGTCTTTCTCAGTACCATGAAGCTTTTCAGAAATTATCAGTTCAATTTCACTTGTTAGCAAATAAAATTTCAGCATATAAATGTGGAAAACCGAAGAACAAGAAAAAGAAGCTGAAAATCATTATAAACATAAATCAAGACCACTGATGCCATTTTAGGAACTAGCAACATTTAACGAGCAAAACAAACAGCAGGGTGTTAAATAAAGGGAAACAGACAAAAACGAAAGAAAAACAACTTGATCAAAGCATAAAATATAGGACAACGATCAAAGAAAATGAACTCAAAGATACTTGACTTTCTATAGAAACACTTAGGAAGAAGAGAATTTATTCAAACATTTAGGCATTTTGTAGAAGTAGATCTACATTTCACGAAGACGTACCTTACAGTAAATATTCAGTCTTATGTTCTACAAATTGAAATGGAGTGGCAAATAAATAGCCATGTGGTCATATCTCATGTGAAGTTAAGTTCCAAAAGCAGAATCAAAATAGTTGTTTTGTTTTGTTTTTTACATTCTTAAATGCTAGAGATGAAAGGTACATAGTAGAGAAAGTAGAGAAAATTAAAAGATGTGACTGTGATATAGATGCTATATAATCGGACTAGTTTTAATGATTTTAAAACTCTTAAATTACCCTCCAAATTACCCAATTTCAGAAATGCACTGAAAATGGGTATTTCTTCTAACAGAATTTTACAGAACTGGTGAATGGGTGCTATAGAAAAAGATTGACTCATGTCATCACAATTTGGGGAGATGGAAAAAGTTTTAAGAATCATTATGCATTTTTATAGGTGTGAAACTCTACAGACAGCTTAGCTTTAGTAATTAGTCTACTTATTAGTCTTCTTTTTTCTTTATAATAATTTGTATGGATTTAGCATTTATATTGGTCTTTGGAGGAGCTGAAAATATTAACATATAATCTCATTTATCCTTTACAACGTGTTAATGAAATAGCAAAATGATGTATCCTAGAAAATATAAAACTTGTCTTGAGATGATTGCAAATGCTGCTTATGAATCCAGCTGGTTCTGAGTAGAAATCTGTGCCTAACTATAGTACTTTCTCATTATACAAAACCCACAGTTAAAGTGCAAATACAATTTAGAACTTAGTTTAATAACCTCAATTATGCATGCTTGAATTCCTTGAGACCCACAGTTTAATCCTGCAACATCACAGTTTCTTGCTTATCACAATTTGTTTATTTATTTATTTATAGTTGCATGGCTTATGCTGGACACAGCCTCCATCTAATAGACACTCAAGATATACTTCTCAAAGTAATGAATGCATGTTTCTTCTATTGAAAAATAAAACTCTTCATTATGTATGCATATGCGTGAATATATGTGATGTACAAAAAGTCATGTGTCGGGGCTGGCGAGATGGCTCAGTGGTCTGAAGCACCTACATGGAACAAGCTGAACTAAAGCAC
>NDGM011217241.1:0-13533 GCA_002564305.1 Octomys mimax
TTCCGTGTTATGCCTAAGATGTTTGATATTCAGACAGATAGTGAGGTTAAGCTCAACAGCCTATGTTATATGATAATAATTTTATTAAGCTTTTCTTCTGAAGGGTTAACAACTTAAGTGTGTGGAACAAAAATTAGAAAAAAGAAAGGCTGCAAGGACAGCCAATATTTTGGCCCTAGGCTTTAAAAGTCAGTGAGAACTCAGGACATAATGGAACCTGTACTGTAAAATCCTGTTACTCAGTTGTGTCCCAAATTTTCTGATCAAGGACATTATGGTGCCACAGGGGAAAGTGATCAATGATGTAGAGTGTGCCTAACGAGAGTCACATGGAGAGAAAACATTCTCTCAGGCTTTCAGAGAGAGCAAATTGGTCAAGCAATGGCCATGACTCATCCATAATGCTCACACTGACAAAGGATCTACAAACTGCAGTACAAGATTTCAGGATAAATCCTGAGGGGATTTAACTGTCCTGGTCAGATAAAAAAGTTAAATTTCTTTTTGTCTATCTCTTAATTTATCTTGGTCCTAACCATCCTGCAGAAAAGTATATAAATGAAGTATAAAAAGTAAAGCCGTATTCATATGCTGAGCTGTGAAGGGCTCAAGTCAACAACTTCTGACTTTGCCAGTCCTATGGGTAACCCACTACTGTTATGGACTACGGGACTATGTTGCAATATTTTGCTGAATTCATGCACCTACAATATTTAAATGGCAAAGGAATACCCATCTGTGACAAAACTAATAAAAAATGGGGATAGAAATAAAGGACCATTGTGTATCTGTATATACAAAATAGGACAGATATACAGCTAATTTCTTTTAATTGAATGGGAAGAGAGATTTGAACTAATAGTATTTGGACAATATATCATGTCTGCATCTTGTACAATGAATAACCACTTCAAAGATAACAATATGCAATGTATTAATTATTGAAACTGTCCCACTAATTGGTTTTGATACTGTTTCATTGCTATTTGTTTCTCAATAAAATTAATAAAGAAGCAACTTAGCAATATTTATTTTTATTTGTTTACTTATAACATTTAGGTGTAATTTGATTATTATTATAATTTAAAAGTAAGGGAATTTTAAAGAGTAGTAGTCATTTTTTCATATTAGAGTTTTAAACAGAGTAGTCACTGTTTCATATTAGAGTTACAATGCTCACAGGATGCGCACAAGGATTTAAAGCTGCTGAAAAGTGAGGGTGAATGGAAAATACATAATTCCACAAATTGACAAAGTCCACCACATCATATCAATGATGCAGAATATTTAGAGCAAAAGCAAGATATTTTCTTAATCCTTAAACTATCTATAACTCTGCTCTGGGGAATACCCACCTCGAGGAAAATATTTATCCATATGTGGGAAGAAGCCCAGGGAAGAAACCTATTAAATCAATATCTAATTAAAGGAATATATATCTCTACCAATCAGAAATGGAACTCTTCATGACAGAATGTAATACAAATTCCAGGAATTTAACAGAAAGAATATCAAAGCATGTTGTAAAAAAGGTCAAGTAACCATTAATAGGAAGCCTAGGAAACTACTGTAAGTGGAGAATTTTCAACACAAACTAAGACTAGGGAAACTTGGAGATAAGTATTTTAAGTCTGAAAATAAAATAATTATCAATCCAGAATTCTGTATCCAGCAAAAGTGACCTTCAAAATGGGAGGGCCTATAGCGTACTCTTTATAAAGAAATTTGTGACTGGTAAACCAGTGGCAGAAAATATATTAAGTTTCCTAGAGAAAGAGAATCCTTCAGCACAAAAATATCCAAAGGAAACATATCATTACACTGGGAGAAGAGCTAAAAAGGAAACACGAAGAATCACAACTGAAAAGACAGGATATAAAATCAATACACAAAAAAAACCCAGTTACATTCCTGAACAAGTCATATGCAAAAGAAATCAAGAAAACATTTGTTACAATAGCTCAAAAAACTAAATATATAAGAATTAACCTAAAAGGGTGCAGAATAGCTATATAATAAAAATCTACATCAGACTAAAAGAAGTGAGAGACAACATTGTACAATGGAAAGCCATTCTTTTTTTCTGAATAGTCATAATAAGTACGGTCAAAATTGCCATATTAAAAAATATTGTATGAAGATTTAATGCAAAACAAACCAATATAACAATATCATTCTTCACAAAACTTGTAAAAAATAAACTTAAAACTTACATAGAGCCAGAAGAGACACATAATAGCAAGGCAATTTAGGAAAATGAAACCTAAGCAGGATAAAACACAATAAATCATATCAGAAGAGAATATAAGAAAAAAATAGACACATAGCTTTTATAAATAAGGATGGAGAGTCGAATAGAGGTGAAGGGAATGAAGGAAAATGGGAAAATCAAGATATATTATGTACAGGTCCAACTTTTCTATGATGAATATTAACATATATATACACATATATACATAGAACCAATAAAATTAATTAAAAGATAAATATTAGAAACTTGTAATGATAAAATTGTGTACTATATGTGAATGAGTAGAACATTTATTCTATTTTTATTGGTTTTATTGAGAAACATAGCAATGAGACAATTTCAAAACTGATTAGTAGCACATTTCAATAATTAATACACTGCATATTGCTGTCTTTGTCCTAGTTATTCAGAGTACAAGATTCAGGTATGATATACTGTCCAAAAACTATTAGTACAAATGTTTCTTATCACTGAATTGAAAGTAGCTGTACATCTATCCAACTATTTTGGTGGGTTTTTTTTTCTTTTTCTTTTTCTTTTTTTTTTTTTTTCCGAACTGGGGATTGAACTCAGGCCATTGTGCTAGCCAGGCAAGCACTTATTCTACTGAGCTATCTCCCTGGCCCCTATCCTAACTATTTTGTGTATAAAGATAAAAAATGGTTCTTCATTTCTATCCCCTTCTTTAGTTTTGTCACAAATGGGTATTCCATTGCCATTTAAATATTTTAGGTGTGTGGATTTAGCAAAATAATCCAATACAGTCCAGTAGTCCATAATAGTAGTGTGTTGTCCAAAGTAATGGCAATGTCTGAAGTTGTTGACTTGAGCCTTTTGCAGCTCAGTATATTAATATGGCTTTACTTTATGTAACTCGTTTTTATATTTTATGCTGGATGGTGAATACCAAGATAAAGCAAGACACAGGTAGCAAAAAATGTAACTTTTTTATCTGACAAGTGCAGTCAAATCCCCTCAGGATTTACCTGGAAACCCTATACATCAGTTTGTAGATCCTTTGTCAGTGTGAGCCATGTTGATGAGTCACGGTCATTGCTTGGCCAATGTGCTCTCTGTGAAAACCAGAGAGAATGTTTTCTCTCCATATGACTCTGCTTAGGCACACTCTACATCATCTTTCACATTGCTCTGTGGCCCCATAATCTCCTTGACCAGAAAATTTGGGACACAGCTGAGTTGCAGCCTGTTACTGTACAGGTTCGCTTATGTTCTGAGTCCTTACTGAACTTGAAAGGCTAGTGGCAAAATGTTGGCTGTGCCTGCAGCCCTTCTTTTTCTCTAATTTTTGTTCTGCATAGTTAAGTTGTTAAACCTCCAAAAGAGAAGCTTAATGAAATTATTACCCTATAACATACGCAGTTGAGCTTAACTGCACTATGTTTGAATATCAAACATTTTAGACATGACATGGAACCAGGATTTTCTGTCAAGTATTGATGTAATAAACTTTAAATCAATCCCTACAGAATATGAAGAAAAAAATAAAAAATAAAAAATTCAAAAAAAGGAATATAGACTTACATATTTTATACAGAAATTTAGAAATCTAACCATATACAGCATTGGAGCAGGACACTCCTATGATATTTATTTTCTTGTCTCTAGTTTTCATTTATTACCCTTTTTTACAAAAAACCCCAAATATTTATTTAAGAGATAGTATAGCAGCAGTTGATATGACATGAGAAGCAATATGTATTTAGAAGACCAGAATGACAGGCATTCCAAGCATGATCCTAGTATTACATCTTTCTATCTTCAGCGCAGTTGCTTGGTTCACAAGTATCAGCACTTAAAGTTAGTCAGGGTGAGAATCTTACTAATTAACT
This sequence comes from Octomys mimax, assembly GCA_002564305.1. Classification (NCBI taxonomy): domain Eukaryota; kingdom Metazoa; phylum Chordata; class Mammalia; order Rodentia; family Octodontidae; genus Octomys; species Octomys mimax. The sequence goes on from NDGM011217241.1 coordinate 4,102, forward strand.
TCTAGTTTTAAAAACCTCCTGAAGATTCTCAGAATCATTGCCTTAATCATCTTGGGCAAATAAATATATGGTTTCATCACTGTCATGTTTCCTAGTTTTTCTCCTTGCCCTCTCTTCATTGTTGAATCCTTAGGTTCTCACTTTACTTTTAATTGTGTTATGTCTTTCTATTTTTGTTTCTTTTTTATGTTCTTACACTAGGGAAACCCTATGACATTTATACATGTGTATCTGGTTTATTTCACTTATGAGTAAATCTTCAATTGGCATCCACTTAAATATAAAGGCTTTAGTTTATCATTCTTTATAGCTGAGTAATACTGCATCATGTAAAAATACCACATCTTTTTAATCCATTTCTCAGGTAAGGCATTTTGGTTGTTTCCAAGATTTGTGTATCACAAATTGTACTTCGATAAACATAGGTGCACATATATCACTATTATATGACATTTTCAGTTCCACCGGGGAAAGTCCCAGTATGGGGACAGCTGGTTTGAATTGGATTTCCAGACCTAGTTTTTTCAGGAGTATTCACACTACTTTCCATAAAGGTTACAGCAGTCTACATTCCTCCAGCAGTGGAGAATGGTTCCTTTTTCCCCACAGCCTCATCAACATTTGTTGTTGGTTGACTTCTTCATGATAGCTATCCTTTCTGGGGTGAGATGGTATCTAAATGTTGTTTTAATTTGCATTTCGCAGATGGCTAGTGATGTGGAGCATTTTTTAATATATTTATTTGCTTGTATGATTTATTCGCTTCTATAATTTATTCACTTCTATAATTAGTTCTTCTTATCCAGGAACATGGAATATCCTTCCAATTTCTGAAATCTTCTACGATTTCTTTCTTCAGAGTACTGTAAGTTTTCTTGAAAAGATCTGTGTCTACTTTAGTAGATTAATCTCAAGGTATTTCATTTTCTGTGGTGCTATTATAAAAGGTATTGTTTCTATAATTTCCCTCTCAGTTTGTTTGTTATCTGTGTAAAGGAATTCTATTGACTATTGTGTAATACACTGTATTCAACTATGCTACTGAATTTTTATATCAATTCTAATCACTTCTTGGTGGGGTTTTTTGGGTCTTCCAAGCAAAGTATCATGTCACCTGCAGATAATCATAGTTTAACTTCTTCTTTACCTATTCTTATTCCTTTTATTTCTGCTTTTTCTCTAATGGCTCTAGCTAATGACTCCAGAACTAAGTTGAATAGTAGGAGTGATAAAGGACATCCTTGTCTTACACCATATCTGAGAGTAAAAGATTTCAATTTTTTCCCATTTAGAATTATGTTACTCATTGGGTTGTCATAGATGGCTTTCATCAGATTGAAGTAGAGGTGATCTATTCCAATTTTCTGTAGGACTTTGAGCATGAATGAATGTTGAACTTTGTCAAAAACCTTTTCAACATTAATTGAGATGATCATGTGGTTTTTGGATTTGGCTTTATTGACATAGTTTATTACATTTATAGATTTGCACATGTTGAATGATTCTTGCATCCCTGGGATGAATCATAACTGGTCATGGTGTTAATAGTAGAACAACTTTGTGCATTCTAAATAATCTCAAGCACACTCAGGCATTTGATGTTTGACAAAAAGGCCAAAACTATATGGTAGAAAAAGATACCCTCTTTATTAAATGATGATGTGTTATTCATATGCACAAGGATAAATACTGACCTACACTTCTTACCCTGTATTAAATTCCAATTGAAATGAATAAAACGGTTAAGTTACAGAAACATTAGATACAAGTATAGAAACAATGAATCTTCTGAATGATAAAATATGTACATCTTCAACTTGCAGGCAAAAGTGAGGATTTTCTGTTTTGAATTCTTTTTGCAGAAGAAATAAAACCAACAACTAACAAATATAATTATATCAAATTAAATAAGTTGTACATAGGAAAGGAAAAAAATAAAGACAATCTACAGGTGGAAGAAAATTTTCTCAGCTACCACTTAAACTGAGAAATAATATCTAGAATGTATTAAGAACTCACAAATTGAGTCACCAGAAAGAAAAACTCAATCAACAAATGAGCAGCTGAAGTGTATACTCACTTCAAAAATGGTCATTTTCTACATTGAGTAGTATTCAAACTATTTTGGCCATTATAGAAATACAAGTCAAAATAACACTGAGATATCATCTTACTGCAGACAGAATGGCCACCATCAAGATTTCCAAAAGCAACAGATAGAAGTGTTGTGGGGAAGGACATATTCTCCATTGTTGGTGAGAATGTAGTAATATGCAAGCACTATGGAAAACAATATGGCCATTTCTCAAAAAAAGAATTTTAAAATTACGTTTGACTCAGACACACCTCTTGTGGGCATCATCTCAAAGATTTAAGTATATCACATTATAATTATACATGCCTACTCTTCTCTGAGCAATGTAATTTTAATAGTAGAAATATGAAAATTAGCTATATGCCTATCAACTGATAAGTGAATAAACAAAATGTAATATACATGCAGTGGAGTAATATTCAGGTATTCAGAAAAAAAATTATAGTAATTTGTAGGAGTATGTATGAACATTGTGTTCATAGAGAAAAGTGAAACATTAGACATAAAACATTAAAAGTCATACAAGGTTCTTATCTGAGAACACCAAAATATGTATAATTTAAGAAAAAATCTTAAATGATAGTAAATAAAGATAGAGGCTGGGAAACTTAGTTTTCTTTACCATCTTGCAAGACAGACGGTGAAAAACAGAAGCCAGACACTGAAGAGAAGAAACCTGAAGTCAAGAAGTCTTCTGTTAGTGGTACTAGTATAAAGGGTAAGATGAGGGCAAAAAAGTCCAAGAAGGGGCAGCCCCAATGCAGCCAAAATCCTGTCGTGGTTAGAGGAATCGGTAGATACTCCTGATCTGTTATGCATTCCAGAAAGGCTTTGTACAAGAGAAAGTACATAGCTGCTAAATGAAAGATTGGGAAGAAAAAGGAGAAAATCATTCTAATGATCACAAAACTAGTCGCTGGGGTCAAGAATGGAGGTGGCCAGGTGCTTAAACTTTGAAAAATTCCTAGATACTACCCTACTGAAGATGTGTCCCAAAAGATCTTGAGCCATGGCCAGAAACCCTTCAGTCAGCACGTGAGGAAACTTCAAGCTAACATCACTCCCGGCACCATCTTGATCATCCTCACCAGGCATCAGGGGCAAGAGAATGGTCTACCTGAAGCAGTGGGCCTGTAGCTTTCTAATTGTGTCTGGGCCTCTTAGCCTTAATCATGTTCCTCTACAAAGAAGACACCAGAAATTTTTCATTGCCACCTCTACTAAAATTGATATCTGCACTGTAAAAATCTCCAAACACCTCACTGCTGCTTACTTCAAGGAAAAAGCTGTGGAAACACAGACACCAGGAGGGTGAGATCTTTGACATAGAGAAAGAGAGATACCAGATTTCAGAGCAGTGCAAGGTGGATCAGAAAGCTGTGGTCTCACAGATTTTAGCAAAAATCAAAGCTGTTCTTGAGCTCCGGGACTACCTGCTATCTGATTTTGCTTGACAAATGGAATTTATCCTCATGAATTAGTATTCTAAATTTCTTACTAAGAATCTAATTAAATAACTGATACATTTAAAGAAAAAAGAGGCTTTGTGTGTATGCAAATGATATCTGAAGAAGGGGATAGATAATGTAAATAGGAGAAGGAATTAATAAAGATTAATTTTGTATATACATATCTTCCAAATCCAGCATGTTGAATATAGTCATAATGTTTTACAAATATCTACTGATACAAATTGTGAAGAAATACAAAAGAACTACCAGTGGGCTGCCCTACCTCACAAATGCTGGTGTTTAATGAGTACCTATGATTCATTCTATTAAAGACTGCTGAGCTAGAAGTCCATGTGGGCCAATTTTGCTTCTAGATGCCACTAATGTCCATAAATAATGGTTCAGTACAAGTCACTCTAGGCCCCACTGATTATAAATGCTCAATGCTGAATCTACAAGAGACCAGAACAGACAACTTGGAGTGGGCAGGATCACTGGGAGGTGGATAGCTCCATTTAACAGAGCAATATGAAGGAATGTGAGGGAAAGTACTGTGAGTATTGGCACAGAGATTAAAGTTCTCCCAAAATCAGTGGAAAACTATGTGCTTGAACACTGGGTGATATTTCCTGCTCCCAGTACAAATGAATCTTTCTGATCTTAGGACAGAGACACAACTATCTGAAAAAGCACATCCACTGGAATTCAGCTCAAATCTAACAAAGCTCTTCCTGCACATGGGATGAGAGACAGGCTTAGTAGACCATCTCTGAAAAGGAATCTTTACTTTTGTGCGCGCGCGCGCGCGCGCGCGCGCGTGTGTGTGTGTGTTTCTTTTTCTCTCTTCATCTGGTGAAGTGTTGGTAAATCTGAAATGGAGAAGAATTGGAACCTTAGTTTAAATAGTATATTTCATAGGGCCAATAAGATAACTCAGCAGTCTAAAGCACCTGCTTAGGTCGCTTAGGTAAGCTCAGGGACCATGGTTTAATCCCCAGCATCACATGGCGCACCAGCCCCACACCCAAGGTGGGCTGAGCTGGCGACACACACACACACACACAGACTCACACACTCCCAAAAAAGTATATTTCATAAACTTATTAAATTATTCTTCTATAAAAATAGTGTATAAAGATTTAAGCACAAGTTTCTACCAGCATACTAATTAATTGTGCCCCCATTGCAGCCTCCTTTCCTACTTTCAATTGTAGTTCTATTCCTCTGCTTCCTATTCTCTGCCCCAGCATTCAACCATTCAACTCCCTTCCCCCAGGTCTATTGAGAATATGAAAATGACACCACAGATTTTGTTTATCATTTACATTAATTTTACTAACACCTGTTTCTTCAGTCAGATTAATCAATATCCTACTCAGTAATATTTTAAATAAGTTTCCAATATTTATAAAATTTTTAAATTGACCCTTTCCATAAAAATTTTTCGAAATTGGCTGCTTTCAGTGAATTTTCATCTTTTTTTTGTGTTACTGGTGTATATTCCCAGGATATTTGTACTAATCTACAGACACAGCGGTTTTTTTTATTTTTAAGTTTTACATATTGACATGGCCTTTTGTAAATTCCACTACATAGAAATTTAATTTTCAATACCCCTGTCTCAGCTTTCAACAGTGCTAGCATTGCCGGTGTACAGTGTACAATGGCTTACATTTTATTCTTTAAATTTTCTGTGTGTAAAATAAAATGAAATTATAAACAAAAATATGGATCGTGGTATGTTTCAGGAAAATAAATCTGATTTGCAACAAGAAAACGAATAGAAAGTCCATTCATGTCCAAAAAAATAAAATAAAATGTCAAGAGATATGCAAATAAAATGGAATATTGAGGGTGGAATTTAAAAATTTTCTATGTTTCTACAATGGCCGTATTATACCACAAAACTTTTCTAACAATTTTTATTATAATTTACAAGGAAGGTCTCTCAAAGCTATTTTATCTATGACATCCTTTCTTCTTATGATTTTTAGAGCTGGTAAATTGGCCATAGGATATTTATTCAATGGTAAACAAGAGTCAAATTTGGTATTTTCACCCATGCAAATATTTTTGTTTCTACATTTTTATTCAAGAATATTATATTTTGCTAAATTATTACAAGATTTTTCATGTCACATACTCTTCTCATTGTGATCACATTAAATTTCTAAGCATGTCTTTAATTTACAAATGGGGTAACATAAGCAATAAAATTTTCTGCATATTCTGAAAGCTATAGGTCAGATTCAGAAGATCAAAAATGATTTATTTTTTGTCTTTTCTTGTTCTCCTGTAGACACCAATCTACTCTCTGTTTTCACTTGGTGATTCTTTGTTGTGTAACTTTCTTAATTTCTTTATGAAGAGACTAATTATATTACAACAATGTCTGTAGTAATAACTTTATTTAACATTAATTTCTTTTTTAAACTCCCTATCTCCAACATGTTCTTAGAGAGGACCACGGTTTGGACCATAACAGTTAATTATGATTATATATTTTTAAATTAAAAATATCAGTAATTTATTTTTTAAAATGTATTTAGTACAGGGTCAACAGGGTCTCACTACATAGATGGGACTCATAGTGATTCTCCTGTTTTCAACCTCCCAAGTGCTGGGAATACAGACGTGCACCACCACGTCCAGTCTCAGTCGTCATCTCAGCACGCTCCGTGGGCGGAGCTGGTACAGCACTATGGGGATTGAACCTGGCCCCTGAGTCTACCTAAGCAGGCACTTTAATCCACTGAACTATCTGGCTGGGCCAATAATTTCACTATGGCAAAAAAGAAAAAGAAATTAAAAAATGAATGCTAGAATGGGAGAATAATTTGTGGTCATATTATGTATAAAGCATTCCTTTCATTAATATATCTCTGAAAGAATAGCAGTTGACATGAGTTTATGTTTTTCAGAAAAATAATTCTAATAATTTTTAAAAGTATTAAATGATTTTGATATCAATTATAGTAAGATATAATTTATTTTGAAGTATAAAATTAGAAATATTTATACATTGAAAAAGTCTTATCAAAATTATAAACAAAGTGGTCATGGAAAGGAGACTGTGATATATTAGAGGAGTTGACATGGTTTAGTAAGACTACAAAAATATTCACTCCATGAAATATTCCTACTTAATAATTATCCTCTACACACTCTAAATTATAGATGAAATTAACACATAGACTTATTCATTGCTAGATTTCACATAATAAGAAAAGTAGGAAAATTACATTTATATCCAAATTTCAATCATTGCATATGTTTCAATATATCTACTACAACTGTATTATACATAATAGAGGAAAAGACAGAAATATATACTAATGGAGACATTATTTATGATATGTTCATAAAGAATAATGCTATAGTAAATGTAGTATGTTGCATTTTTTGTATCAAAGTGGGATAAATATGTGTTATTTGAAATATTTATTTTTATTTCAGATAAATATTGAAAAGATAATCAAGAGATGAACAAATGGATATTCATGTTAATTGCTCTTTTGTGGATTGGGCCTTTTATTTTAGATAGGTCTTCTTTTTTAAGCCCTGTGTGTATTCTAGATACTAGACCTGTATCTTAGTTTTACCTGACTTTTTTCCCCCATTTGTACATTATCTCTTCATTGTGTTGGTAATGTCACACTTGATGCTTCTTGGTATTATATCTTCTGTAATTGAGGTTCTGTTCAGAAATATGTACCTATACCTATGTATTCAAAAAATTTTCCAGAGACTATGGTGAGCTGCAAACTGTGGTCCCCAGTACATGTAAGTGTGGAATGCATACTGATACCTGGTACCATCATTGAAGGACTTAGGCAGACTCTGCACAGGCCATGGGATTCTGATGACCTGCAACCTATGAGCCACAGAGCATTGGTGTACCTGGTGTGATGGCACCCAATCCAACCATATAAGAACTTAAGAGGATGCCAGGCAGCCTTGGAATCCTGGTCAATTGGGTGCAAGACCACCACCTGCACAGGTTTTTTGAGTGCCTTCCAGTCACCCACACCAATAGTGAGAGCCTTGGTGATTCCTCCTCTGTTCCTATACTATAGCATGAATCTTATTGACAAATGTTCCAGAACTCTCCCAACATTGCTGAGCTGCATGACAACTGGGAGCTTTAAAAATACCAAAACATGGGAGCAAAATGCAATCTTAGTACTCTAACCCAACCAGAACAAATCCTGGAAACAAAGACATACAAGAACATAGAAGTCACACATTTGGAAATTTCTCAAACGATAGCAACTGAAATAAAGAAAGAAATTATAGAAAAAAAATTCAGAAATAATCTCTCTGGTCCAAAAAGTAATGACAACAATCATGAAAGAATTGCTCAGCATAGCTAAAGAAAACATAGATAAAGTTATAGAGGAAAATTTTAAAAAATGATGGAAACACCAAACAAACAATACATAAAAGGCTGGTAAGATAGCTCAGCAGTCTAAGGTGGCTGCTTAGGCAAGCATGCACAAACTGTGGTTCCATCCTCGGCACCACATGCCATCACAGCCCTGCCCACAGTGTGGGATGAGCAAGCCACAAAAATAAATAAATAAACAATACAGAAAGAATTAGAATGCATGAAACAGATTCAAACAGAAATCCAAGAAATTAAGCATTCCAATCGAAGCTGGCAAAACCACGTGAATTAAATTGAAGATAGACGTTCAGACCTTCAAGAGCAGTACATCTAATGAACATGAAAGGAAAGATCTCTTAAAACTAGCAAGGAACCAGGAAATAACAATTCAACTGCTACAAGATGATGCAAAGAAAAACAATATAAGTATAATGGATGTCAACTAAGTAGCAGGAGTCAGCATGATGACAAAAGAAGTATATTTGTAGAAAGAATTCAAAAAACCTTCCCAATCATGAAAAAAAATCTGACATACACTTAATTAAGGCATATAGAACTCAAAATAACCAAAATCAGAATGAATTTACACCTAGACACATAATAAACAAGATCTCAGATAGAGAGATGGCTCAGTAGAATAAATGCTTGGCTGGCAAGAGCAAGGGCCTGGCTTCAATTTCTGGAAAAAAAAATCTCAGAGATTCAGCAATGTGTAGAACATTAAAAGCTGTTAGAAGAAGCACATCATATACAATGGCAAGCCCATCAGAGGCGTGGCAAATTTTCGAACACAACCCATCAAATCAAGAAGAGCTTAGAGTGAAGGATTTCAGGTCCTAAAAGAAAACATTTTTTTAGATTGATAGACCCTGCAAAGCTATCAATCAAATTCAATGGTTAAATAAGATTCTTCTATGACAAATAATAAATGAAGCAATTCATGACATGAAAACAATCCTGCAAAGTGTGATAACAGATGTTCTAGAAATAGACAGAAGAGATCACAGCCTCAAAAAGCAACTAAAAGCCTCAAAAAGCAACTAAACAAAGCAAATAATTAAAAAGAGGAGTAAAATATGGAACTTATAGCAGGATGATAACATGACAAAGACAAGCCTATACACATAAGTTGTATCAATGTAAAGGGTTTCAATTCACCTATTAAATAAAAGGAACAGATTTGAGAATAAATTAAACAAAATTCATCAATGAGCTGTATACAAGAGACACATTTATAAGTTGTTGTTATTTTATTTTTTTATTTTTTAAACCATTTGTACATGTTTATATCTGGTAATGTGCACAACCAATTTGAAGAGAACATCGTGCAAAACAGAAATCATTGTTGAATTCCTATTACTTTGTTTAGTGAAATTTTGAATCTTTGATTCTTTATTTTATTTTATTTTATTCCATAATTTTATTTATTTTTTCCTATAATTTTATTGAGAAACAAATAGCAATGAGACAATTTCAAAACAAATTGGTAGGACAGTTTC